>JAFMOD010000565.1:1545996-1580325 GCA_019802435.1 Corydoras maculifer | reverse complement strand
CTGTACTGTGTGCTGTGTCTCAAACCATCTTTCACAATCATAAAAGCAATTTGCTGTAATTTTGTGCAACATTTCATTTTGCGTGTTGCAATAGAAACAAAGACTTGCGACACAATTCTTAATTATTGACATGTGTTGACTTGTATGGTAATTGTGTTTACAGCAACATCTGTCTACAGTAACATGTGTGTACAGTAAGTGTTTATTATAGTAACATGTGTGTACAGTAACTGGGTTTAAAGTAACATCTGTCTAGAGCAACTGGGTTTACAGTAACATCTGTCTAGTGTAACTGGGTTTACAGTAACATCTGTCTAGTGTAACTGGGTTTACAGTAACATATGTCTAGAGTAACAGCTGTCTACAGTAACAGTGTTTACACTCCATGTGTTTATAGTCACATCTGTCTACAGTACATGTGTTTACAGTCACATCTGTATAGTGAAACTGTGTTTACAGTAACATGTCTAGTCACATCTGTCTACAGTAACTGTGTTTATAGTAAAATCTGTCTACAGTAACTGTGTTTATAGTCACATCGGTCTACAGTAACTGTGTTTGCAGTAACATCTGTCTACAGTAACTGTGTTTATAGTCACATCTGTCTACAGTAACTGTGTTTGCAGTAACATCTGTCTACAGTAACTGTGTTTGCAGTAACATGTGTACAGTAACTGTGTTTATAGTCACATCTGTCTACAGTAACTGTGTTTGCAGTAACATCTGTCTACAGTAACTGTGTTTGCAGTAACATGTGTACAGTAACTGTGTTTATAGTCACATCTGTCTACAGTAACTGTGTTTGCAGTAACATGTGTGTACAGTAACTGTGTTTATAGTAACATCTGTCTACAGTAACTGTGTTTGCAGTAACATGTGTGTACAGTAACTGTGTTTATAGTAACATCTGTCTACAGTAACTGTGTTTGCAGTAACATGTGTGTACAGTAACTGTGTTTATAGTAACATCTGTCTACAGTAACTGTGTTTATAGTCACATCTGTCTACAGTAACTGTGATTATAGTCACATCTGTCTACAGTAACTGTGTTTATAGTCACATCTGTCTACAGTAATTGTGTTTATAGTCACATCTGTCTACAGTAATTGTGTTTATAGTTACATCTGTCTACAGTAACTGTGTTTGCAGTAACATCTGTCTACAGTAACTGTGTTTATAGTAACATGTGTCTACAGTAACTGTGTTTATAGTAACATCTGTCTACAGTAACTGTGTTTATAGTCACATCTGTCTACAGTAACTGTGTTTACAGTAACATGTGTGTACAGTAACATCTGTCTACAGTAACATCTGTCTACAGTAACATCTGTCTACAGTAACATGTGTGCACAGTAACATGTAGAGTAACCTGCTGTAGTGAAGGTTTAAACAGGGTTCGAACCCACAGGTCAGCATTCTGACCACATCCATCACGTCTAATAATAATTGTCTGAACGTTTAAACGTCTGTAATCACATTGGGATCGAGTCGGTTGAATGATGACGTCACGCTCGCTCACCTGCCGCCGGGGCTTTTTGCGTTCTTCCTCCAGAATTGGATCTTATTGTCGGCGGCCATCCCCGACTCGTACCGACGGCTAGCGACGGCTCCCTACAGCGCGGACATGCGGCCTCCTCCGGGCACCGCGCCGCGCCGCCGGGTCCTCAGCGCGCAGAATAAAACAAAGTGCCGCCGCTGGACGATCGCTTTATCAACAGAAACTGCGAGGATGAGACTTCTCGATGGAGGTCGCCATGTTGGAACCGAGCTCCGTCCCACCCTGGTTGGATGAAGTTACTAACAGGTGCAGGGGGTTAACCAATAAGGAGGTCGAACGACTTGCGTGGGCGGGATTTAGGCAAATATTTTTAACTGACAACACAGGTGCAAAAGACGATTTTCGGTTCCGTCTTTATTTTCTTATTATTTGCGTTTTGTCGCTTCTTTCCGTGAAAGGGATTTAAAAAGGCGAAAATACAATCAATAGAAATGGTTTAACTATTCAAATCGGTATAGAATATTACGCAATTTAATAATCTTATATGTTCTCCCCGTGTCCACGTGGGTTTCCTCCGGGTTCTCCGGTTTCCTCCCACAGTCCAAAAACATGGATCAAGTCAATTGAGTTCTCCAAATTGCCCCATATAGAGTGGGCCTGTTTGAGTGAGTGTATGCCCAGCGATGGATTGGCGCCCTGTCCTGGGTCTATCTGCCCAGCGCCCGAAACGTTCTCCCCTGGATGGACATGGGGAACCCCCCCCCCACCACGACCCTAATATAGGATAAAGCGGAAGATAATGAATGAATGAATAATCATATACATAGCAGTTGGTTAATGTAGGCGACACGCATCCTGATCCGGAGTTGTATTTTGCCCTAAATATAATGTTTAATAAATATTCTATGAATATTGGCCTCTTTATTTTCTCTTCCTAATATATTACTTACATTTACATTTAGTCATTTAGTCTTTTAGCAGACGCTTTTATCCAAAGCGACTTACAAATGAGAACATTACAAGTCAGAAGTTATGCAGAAAACCAACTGTACTGTAAATTCATCAAACCTGATGGTTATTTGATGCTGCGCCCCCCCCCCCTTTATTTTTTATTTTTTTCTTACAACAGGTATTTGTTAAAGAGATGCCTCTTCAGTAGTTTCTTAAAACTTCTCAGTGATACTGCCTTACGGACAGAGTTGGGAAGATTGGAACCGAGCATAAACGTGTGGATCATGTTTTAAAAGTAGAATAAGATTGTTGTTGTGTAGTTCATAAGTTTAACCACTAGATGGAGATATATGATTTACGGATGCAGCCGGTTTGCAGTATGGCGTCTTCTGTAAAAGATGTCAGTGTCTTATCAGATCTTATCATCTTCTGCTTATTCATATGGTTGTGGAGAGGCATTGGGAGGGGGGGCGTTTCAGGCACTGGGCAGACACTTCCAGAGTAGGGCACTGGGCACTATATGGGGCAATTTAGACAGCCAGATCACCTTGAATCCATGTTTTAGGATTGTAGGGGGAACAGGAGAATCCAGAGTAAACCCACACAGACACTCAACCCAAATCGGGATTTGAACCGACATCCCCATCGCTGAAATGCGAACATGCTAACCATTATTTTTATGCACACACACGCACACACACACACACACACACACACACACACACACACACACACACACACACACCCTGCTTCACTGCTTCCTTTTGACCTACCACCATTAATAAACTCTGTATCCTGTTTTATTGAACACAGTGAGCATCACATGTGACTCATGTGAAAATGATGATTATGACTTGAACATATCCATCCTATAATAGTACACTGATGTAATATAAACAATTAAAGTTAAAAACAAGGAAACAAAACATTCTATTGTTCCCCCTGGCAGGATATAAGCTGTAAGCTGCAGTGTCAGGGTCGGAAGCTGGATTTCCTATGAACTGTGAATAAAAATGAGGGAGGAAGTGAAGAGAGAGAGAGAGAGAGAAGAGGGACACCGAGAACAAGAGAGAGAAAGCAAGAGCGAGAGAGAGAGAGAGAGAAAGAGAGAGAGAGAGACCTCAACAGTGTTATTGTTATTGTACAGCACTTTTTAGTGCAACAGCTCTTACACAATGCATTTACTGTTATCACCCCCCCCCCCCCCCACACACACACACACACCAACTGACATTCATAACACTGAGGAAAAGATTCTTAAAATGTCTTTGAACTTACTTCACTGCTGGACTGGTTACAGATGATAATCATTAAAATGCAATTACTAATAATATGATTACTACTAATAATATAATACTAAGTATTCTGAACAGTCTTGGGAAGGTGCTCTCATGAAAAAAAGATGGGAAAACACTCAGAGAAGTCCTTCAGAATGCTTTAAGAGTGTGTTCTATTGTAAAACAGTGGTGGCATGGTGGCTTAATTGCCCCTATCTAAATTGCTCCAATATATTGTGTGTATGTGTCTGTGTGTGTAAGTGAGTGTGATCTCAGCAATGGATTGGCACGCTGATGCATCTGACAAACACCTCAAAACATCCTCCCCTGGATGGTCATTGGGACCCCCCCACCCTGTCCACCCCAGGATGAGGTGGAAGATAATATATATTAGTGTACAGCATTTATAAGATGCCCTTTTAAAAGGTGTGGTCCAAGAAACTGAGACTTAAGAACCCCACAGTGAAACTTAAACCCTTAACATCACTTTAAACAGAGTGTTATTAGCAAACCTTTAAAAAGTACCTAACTTTCACTTTCAAATTTATTATTCTTAAGAAATGTTTTTGTTCTGAAGCTGGCTGCAAGCCTTTCCATTAAAAACACTTTCCCTCACACGGCTCTTCAAATATTTGCTGTTATTACTCATTGGTTCAGTACATGTAGGACCTCTTTATACGCTTGTGTACGAGGTTTACATTATTATTTAAAGTCCCAGCTTTTATTAAGCGCCAAACTGATCTGTCATCGGTCCATCAGTCAGTAGGAGGAGTGAGTCCAGAAGGCCATGGTATCTCATCATGGTGTCCTTCACGTAGTTCTGGAATCTGTGGAATGTTTTCCTCGTTTTCCGCCAAATTCCCAGAAGTTAGTGTTTGCGTTTTTGGTTTCGCGCGGATGCCTCTGTCTGTTTGTGTGCCGTTATTAAGGTTGCAGTGCAACTAGTTCTTGAAGGGTGACCGGGTGGGGGGTTAAAAACACTCACATGGATAAGAAGCCTTGCCAATCTCTGAGGCCCAGTGTTTTCCTCAGAAGCCCTGCAAGCCATTATCACTTTCGCTTCAGAATACACGTGGGAAAGATAACAGCGTTTCTCTGGAATTGTTACTTAATCAATAACAGATTCATGATCACAGGCTTCATTGGAGGAAAATAAATTTTAAATTCCACAGTTTCAAGTTACAAATGAAATATTAAATAAACGACGACATGGTGGTGAAGGTGGACAGCACCGGACCCAATGCACGGAACAGAAATGCACAAGAGACACATAAACCTAATACTGAGATACAATCAAAATCTCTGTTGTGTTATTTTTCCATATACCATATACCCTGATCAATATTATAATGGGTGCTGGATCCTATCCCGGGACATTAAAAGATCACTCTGTGGAAGAAACCAGGGCTCCTTACATACATGCAGAAATAGAAAGAACATGCAAACTCCACACCGATGACCACAATGAAACTTCAGCAGCACTAAACCCGCTCCACACATCCAAATGAACCCCAATCCACCACCCAAATGATACCAATAGAGAACAGAGAATCAACAGGGGACTAACAAACACAAGAACACAGATGAACTACAGTCTGTAATTATAAAACTACAAAGTCCATCTATATGATAAGTGGAGGGCGTGTCCAGACTTTTGACTATACAGTGTATTAATTACAGGTTGTTTTTATAAACATTGTATACAATGCGCGGCACAGTGGCTTAGTGGTTAGCACGTTCTCCTCTCAGCACTAGGGATTCCCGGTTCGAATCCTCATCTGGGTGGAGTTTCCATGTTCTCCCCGTGTCCGCGGGGGTTTCCTCCGGGTTCTCCGGTTTCCTCCCACAGTCCAAAAACATGGACCAAGTCAATTGGGTTCTCCAAATTGCTCTATGTCTGTGTGAGTGTGTACCCAGCGATAGATTGGCGCCCTGTCCTGGGTGTATCTGCCCAGCGCCCGAAACGTTCTCCCCTGGATGGGCATGGGGAACCCCCCCCCCCCTGGATGGGCATGGGGCACCCCCCCCCTGACCCTAATATAGGATAAAGCGGGAGATAATGAAGGAATGAATGAATGAATGAATGAATGTACACAATGCTTTTTGGAAACGTATGTATGAATCCGTATTTGAAAGCTGGACATTCTCGACTCTCCGACTGAATAAAGCTGCAGTGAACCGAAATAGCTACATATTTTTTTCAATGTGAATCACAGAAAAGAATTCATTCATTAACTGCATCGCAGAATGATGATGGGTGAATCAAGGATGCAGTCTGCTCGGAGACCGACGTCCTTTTATAGCTCAAGGTCTGCCACGTTAATCTCATCCTCAGCACTGAGGCATTCACACAAAGCTTCACGCCAAGGACACAGAGTCACTGTGCGAGCCGCCCACTCGCCAAACATGAGCCGAGCAAAGAGATGGGTGGAAATGGACCTTCTTTGGTTTTGAAGCAGGTCGACACGGCCGCACGGCTGCCAGCTTCCCGGTGGCATTGGCAGCGGGTGAGAATGGCAGATTGCTGAGGAAAGACAGGAAGCGTGGTGCATTCGGAAGGCGGTGCGTCGTGATGAAAGTGCTGGGTTTTTTGGGAAAAGTATATATAAATATAAGAACCAAATGTTGCTGAGTCAATTTCTGGACAGAACCTTGATTTCTGTTGGACTCGTGGTTGTAGTTCTGCCAGAACAGCCTGTGAACTGATATACTCTTTTCTTACATGGCTGTCCTGCACAGTTGATGAGTCCCCTTACTGAAGGTTTTTTACTTAAAAATCAACTCAACTAAAGGTGTTTTTGCTGTTGTTGCTTTGAGTTGCTCTTTGGGGGTTCAGGCTTACAGCACTGTACCGCTGCTTTGAAACAATGTACTGTTTTAAAAAGCACTGTATAAATTAATGACCCTGAACTTGAGGAAACGGCACCAGTCCATCCATCAATCCATCCATTATCTTCTGCTTTATCCTGTGGTAGGGTCGCGGCGGGGGGGTTTCCCATGCCTATCCATATGAGAATGATTTGGGTGCTGAGCAGGACAGGACGCCAATCTATCACTGGATACACACTCACTCACACAAACACACTGGGCAATGGGGCAATTTTAGAGAACTGAATTGACCTTGACCCATGTTTTTGGACTGTGGGAAGAAACCGGAGAACCCGAAGGAAACTCACGAAGACACAGGGAGAACATGGAAACTCCATCCAGATTGGGATTCGAACCGGGAACCCCTAATGTTGAGAGGCGAACGTGCTAACCACTAAGCCACCGTGCCACAGTGCTTGCTTAAGGATTTGCTTAAATAACAGGATTAAATCCTGCTGTGTACAAATCCATCAGGTATGTGGGTGTGGTCCATGCAACCGTATTTATGCATTAACTAATTAAAGGTGTCTAAACTTTTGCATTGCACAAAAACCGGATATCCTCGCGGAGGCGTTTGGAATGTTTCTCATGATTGATTGCAGATTGCAGATTACAGCGCTATGCTCCAACTGAATAACTGTTCATATCAGACCTCCTACAGCGACACTTTAAAAGTCATGAGCACATTCTGCAGTTTCCTTATCATTTCAATGTCACGCTCATGTGTCAGGACAAAGGTCTTTCCTACTGATGTTTATTAGGACAGACTCATCATGACTACACCTTTTTTTATAACACACTGCACTTTCTTTTAATGTTGCAATGTCAGCTTTTTAAAAATGTCAAATTACAAAATGTAAAAAAAATATAAAATTTGTAAAATCAAACTAAATTAAGCTCCAGAGTGCACGATTAACAAAGACTGCAAAAGAGGAGATAAGAAAAAGCCACATCCTTGAGCCACATCTTTGTGATTTCAAAAGTATATAAACTTTTTAAGATAATCCCTTACCCATAGTGCTTTAGAGTATCTGGGCTGACCCTGTGCTCTAACTCCAACCATCAAATTTGGATGCTTGTAAGTTGCTTTTATCTGCTTAATGACCTTATACACTTAATTTCATCAATGACTGCTCTACATGAGTACCTTCTATTTTTGGGGCTTCCCCTTTGCATCATCCAATATTTATTTAACCACCAGGTATGTTTATATATATATATAAAGTATTCCCCCGTGCCACGGATTTGGTTCACTGACTAAAATAACCGAACTGCAATCTCAGTAATATTTCTTAAACCAAATATATTAATATATAAAAAAAATGTAAGTCATTCAAATAGTGCTTAAGAATACAATTTTATTTTGTGTATTGTGGTGTGTTTATGTATGTGTGTGTGTGTGTGTAGAAGGGGAACTAAAAGCGAGTACTTGCTTGTTTGTGATGGATGAATCAACAGGGCCGGAATGAGGAACTGAAGCTTGGTTTACGGGAAAGCAGCAGGCAGAAGGAGGGGCTGATGGGAACGCAGAAGGGAACAGGGGTCTTGACACAGGTGTGTGTGTGTGTGTGTGTGTGTGTGTGTGTGTGTGTGTGTGTGTGTGTGTGTGAGGAAACTATTCATGCAATTAACTGTATTCTCTCCTGAAATGTGGGAGCATGCCATGATTGCATAGTTCGGAAGGTGTTGTCATGAATGCAACTCTAGTTTTAATGACAGTTGGCTCACAGTTCTTCGAAAAAGCTGTGAATTTATTTGTGAAAAAGTTCAAAATATCTGAACAGCATTACTATTTTGAATTCAAAGAATGTATGTAGGATTTATTAATATATATTTTGTCCATTACTATTACTTCTAATAAATTACACATAATTCCTAAATCTGTGAATTTTTTAACATTTAAATAAAGCAATTGGCCTAGATGTTCAGAACCAATTATCAGTACACATGCATCTAGAAATCTGTAATCGTATATGTATATATACAGTATAAAATGGGTCCAAGAATGGGGCGTGTCCAAACATTTGACTTATACTATATATACATATATTAGATATGTATACATATAGTATATACACATACATATATTGAAGAAAATATGTTTGTATCTTTGATGTTCTCAGTTTCTCTCCAATATGTTTAAATCAATTAATTAATAAATAAATTAATTGATTATTAATGTAAGGACATTTGTTTTGTTACATGATTCCGCAGAGGGCGCACAAACTTTTGCATATGGCAGGACTGCTTACACTTAAATAAACAGATCAAATAATGACTTCCTGACAGCCCTGGTGTGTTTAGGCATCGAAGAGGTTAAGTCAACACGGGTGCCGTTTCTATGCCAGCCATTTGTTATCAGGTGCCATCTTCATTAGCTCTCGGCCGGACTGAAGCTCTCATGGGAACGAACATTGCACGAGTTCTCAAGTCATTCAGACAGTTATGACTAAGCCCACCGGGAGGGGCAAAGTGGGCGGTGCCCTCCTGACTCCACCTATTCTCCATTCTTCCTACAGCTCACTTGACTGTTGCCACGCACCTGTTTACTGAGGGATGAATCATGAGAGTCTGTTAACTTTGGTGTGTTTGCAGTACTGAGTTGAAATATTGCCTTCCATAAATTTCCAAAGGAGAAGAATGATGAACGTGGGATCTGCAGACCACTGACTCTGTCCTCACTGACCTGATGGAGATATGAGTCTCCAGTGCTGATAGACCATCAGAGCTGTTTAAACCTTATAATGCTAAAATACTGCGGATCTGAGACTGTAATGGTCTAATATAGATCTGTGAGGTCAAAGCGTTAGTTGTAAATCAAATACAATGTTTTGACGGCTTTATAGTCAAAGACCGCCAAATATTCCGAGAACAAATCAGGAAACATACAAAACATGCTTTTGGATGCTTCCTTCTGGACCAGACCTGAATTTTATGGCACCGGAGTCCACGTCGGGCCCCAATCAATCAATTAAACATAAATAGGTCTCTGGGCTCCTTTCATAATCCAAAAACATAGAATCAAGGTGAATTGATTGCTCTGAATTGCCTTTCTAAAAAGCCCCTATAGAATGTGTGTGTCTATGTGAGTGAGTGTGATGCATTGGTGTCCAGTTTTGGGTATCTGCTCAACCCCCGCAACCCTAGTAGAGGATTGTGTTTCGATGTATCGTGTGCATGGTGTGCAACAGTACAACATATACACTGTAATAATGCATGTGACTTATACATTGCTTCCTGATGCATTCAGTACCCTGACAGATGCTGGCTTTTGCCCTCTGATAGCAGTCTGAATGTTTTAGTTCATTGTTGACACTGAAAAACGATCTACTTCATAAATCCACAGAAGATCCAAGCTAATCACATTTCATTTATTTGTAAACAATTACATAAGGTATAAAGCCATCTAATTCTTATTTAAATAAATAAATGAAAAGTTATTAAAGTTAAGAAATCTTTAAGTGGGATGCATTAAAAGTTCAGCAGCAGCTAAGTGACTGGGAGAGAGCTGACCTTCAGCCCCGCTGACAGAGCTGTACTCACTTTAATGTATTAAATGAGTCACGGGGCATGGAATGCTAGAAAGCTGGAGGGGGCGTGTTTGTGTGTCTGTGTTTGTGTACACGAATGGTCGAGAGAGGACGAGCAGGAGCAGGTAGAGATGGAATGAGAAGTCCGGGTCAGTTTCAGGATTGCATTCCAGTCTTTTTAGCAGCGCACAACCCGGGAAACCCCACAAAAGCAGCATGGAAGAGAACATTCAACTGGTTCTCACGATGCTCTTGACATTTACACGCACACCCATTAAAAAGGGACATCAAAGCAATAACGAAAATAGGAATTATTACAACATACATGGGTTTTGATGCTCTGTTCAACCCTCTGCACTTTCATCTTCATTTAAAGTTTCACTCCTATTGTCATTTTCATACAATTATTAAATTAATAATGGAAGCTATATTTAAGTCTCTATAAGACAGCAGGTCTTTATTTAAGGAGCTGATCCTGGGTTCCTGTGGGATGCTGTGGGAAGTGCAATGGGTACAAAATGTGAATAGATCATTCTTTTAACCAAATTTGCCGAGCTCAAGTTTTTAGCACGGTATAAAAACCACCATCGTTATTTAATTAGGCTGCCTTAAAATTCCATTAAGATGCTGTCACCTCTTTGAAGGGCTGGACTGGGACCAAAATCTAACAGGAATTTTGTTAAGAGCCCCAGGTCATCCACCTGCCACATCACAGACTTTCAGACTGCGGGGACTTTGTCATAGTTCTAGGAATTAGCTCCACACTTTTGTGTGGTCACTTCAGGTGGTCATAGTAAACATTGCACTATGCGCATATTTATTCACATCTATCCTGTAAATCTGGATAAACCCATCAAAAGAGCATAAGGATATGGACCCCTTTGGGCTGATATACAGCAGTTCTGGCTCACAGTGCGGAACTAAAGGTGGTCCATATATACAAATATTGACAGTTCACATGTTCCATGCCTCATCTGGTTCAGATCTTCATGCATCAATGTTTCAATGAATCATTGTTGTTGGACTGTGGCAAAAACCAGAGAACCTGGGCTCCCACGCAGACATGCGGAGAACAAGAAAACTCCACCCAGATTGGGATTCAAACCCGGATCCCCATTGCTGAGAGGTGGACGTGCAAACCACTATGCCATGGTGTTGCCCAGGATAATAATTTTAATAATAATTCATTTTATAAACATATTAATACCCCTTAATGATGACCTAAATCTTCTGCTGGGGTAAACAAAGCTCAGCAAGGTCATGGGACTATGAAAATTTTTTTTAAAAACTATGATCCACAGGGAATAAGCCCTGTAATCCAGAGGGACTCGTTTCGCCTCCATCTGCATGTCGTTACTTTAAATAAATAACATTATGATCATCATTAGCTGTCCAATATAAAATCATCTGTCAGTCTGACGTTATACA
Organism: Corydoras maculifer; assembly: GCA_019802435.1. Taxonomy (NCBI): domain Eukaryota; kingdom Metazoa; phylum Chordata; class Actinopteri; order Siluriformes; family Callichthyidae; genus Corydoras; species Corydoras maculifer. The sequence continues at coordinate 1,568,773 of JAFMOD010000565.1, read as the reverse complement.
AAGTTTTAAGTCAAGAAGGAGCAGCAAGATGGGTTTCAGTTCCAAAAAAAAGAATTAAATCAGTTCCTCTGAAGAAAAACTTGTTGATATAAGCCATGATCATTTAAACAAGCGTGCCGAATTTTATAGCTTCAGAAAGCTAAAAATAAAAAATAAAATATAAACACTTTCAAATATTCTACAAATGTACCAAAGTACTTGGGTCACTGCTGTTTTTATCTGATGAAAACAAATCATTATGAAATAAAGGAAGACTATAAGTGAAAGAAATCCTAAATCTAGGAATCCAACATTTCGGGCGCTGGGCGGACACACCCAGGACGGGATGGCAGCCCATCACTGGGCACACACTCACTCACAGAGACACACACTATATAGAGGCAAGCTAGAGCAGCCAGTTCACCTTAAATGCTTTTGGACTGTAGAAGCAAACCGGAGAAACTGGAAAGGAAAATTAAAAAAAAAAGCCCAGAGGAAACCCTATACCACCCTTACCACTTATCCATCAATGATGATGATGATGACGATGGTCGTAAAAAGTGGTGAGAGTGTCATTTAGTCACAAGAATGATTACTTAATAATAAAGTTGCAGATTTCATTACATTGTATATGACTAGCATCTACACACACACACACACACACACTTAGCTATACACGCTTAAATAACAATAAGGACAATTATGATTTTGCCAAGAACATAGTGCTCTGTTTACGTGAACAGCCAGTAGAAGCTCAGTGGGACTAATTATGCGGGTGTGTCGTGCCCCAGCGCGATGCTGCCACACCTAATAGTGTGTGTGTGTGTGTGTGTGTGTGTGTGTATGCGCATGCGCTCTTTACAATCAGTGAGTTTCGATTCCCAGGCAACAATAATGCTGCCATTTCGTTTTAAAGGTGGGGTCAGTGACCTTGAGCACAACAATACAATAAAATGTACCAGAGCCACACACACACACACACACACACACACACACACACACACACACACACACACACACACGCACATCAATATTAATATCAAGTGAGAACCTTTAAATGAAACTTGGTTCGTGATGGTAATATTGTGTTACTGTACTGAAGAGGATTTGTTGTCCTAATCTGCATAACATGGTGGTGTTGTGTAACATGGTAATTAGATTTTTATGGATATGTTTGTTTACATGTAAATTAAAAGGTATTTAATTAAAAAGATCATATCGAGTTTAAAACTGGAGATTCAGTAAGTAACTTTTAATAAAGAGCTGCTTCTTACAGGTTCGAGTCCATTTGAATGTTATTTAACTGATTGTTAGTTATTTGTTAGTTCGTTTTGCTTCACGTATTTACATTCCTCAATTAAGTTGTAGCTGGGCTTAGTGGTTAGCATGTTCTCCTCTCAGCGCTAGGGATTCCCGGTTCGAATCCCCTTCTGGGTGGAGTTTCCATGTTCTCCCCGTGTCCGCATGGGTCTCCTCCGAGTTCTCCGGTTTCTTCCCACAGTCCAAGAACATGGATCAAGACAATTGAATTCTCCAAATTGCCCCATATAGAGTGTGTCTGTGTGCGTGAGTGTGTGCCCAGCGATGGATTGGCGCCCTGTCCTGGGTCTATCTGCCCAGCGCCCGAAACGTTCTCACCTGGATGGGCATGGGGAACCCCACTGCGACCCTAATAGAGGATAAAGCAGGAGATAATGAATGAATGAATTAAGTTGTAGCTGGTACAGGGGTTATCACCCGGGTCTCGGGTTTGAGTCTCAAATTAGGCATAAAAAATATCCTTTCTCTGTGGAGTTTTCTCCACGTAAAGCAGAAGATGCAGTAAGCTCTCTTCTGATTGGCTGATCTATAATGCAATGCGTGCCCAGCCTCATGTTATGAAATAAGAAAGACAACTGTGTTTTGAGTTAATTATTTAAATGTAAATGTCATCCGGTTCTAAAGATTTAATTAACTAACGGGACTGGAACCTTAAAAATAGTTAAGAACAAAATTCCATTGAAGAAAAAGAAGTGAAAGAAACTATGGAATGGAAATGAAACTGTCTTCATGAATGAAACTTTACCAAGGTTTGATTTGTATGATGGTTAGAACAACAGATATCCTCACAGTTCATATCTCCATCCGAGGAAGTGAGAGAGGAATGAGAAACGTTCAGGAGAAGAAAAGGAGATGGAACCTTGAGAGGAACGAGGCTCAAAGCAGGCTCTTAATCATCATCACACTGGATAAAATACTGAATGGAGATGTTCTTTGGCTTTATTCTTTGATTTTTATTATGACGAGTGTAAATAATTCAAATAAACTGCAAATTGAAAGGTTTCTACAGGTTGCTTAAATCACAGAACTTCACAATCTCTTGACAATACAGGAAACTTTAAATCAGTTAATAATGATTCGGCGCTGGGAGGGATGGTGGTGTAGTGGTTAACACGTTCGCATTTTGGGTTCGAATCCTAATCCCTATCTAAGTTTCTATGGTCCCCCCGTGTCCGTGTGGGCCTCCTCTGGGTTCTCCGCTTTCCTCCCACAGTCCAAATACATGAATTCAAGTTGTTTAAAATTGCCCCTATCTAAGTTGCCTCTATATAGTGTGTGCCTAGTGATGAATTAGAATCTCCCCAGCGCTGAGAAGTGGACATGCTAACCACTACACCACTGTGCCGCCCAGTTCCTCTAGTTACTTTTTAGTTTATTACCATTTTATTATTAATTCTGCGGGAGACTCTGTTGCAGAACAGCTCCAGTATTTTTGTGGTGTACCCATTGCCCTATAAATTAAATCTGGCTTAAAACCTGTTCCAAATCCCAAATCCACTGTGCAACCCTGAAGAGAAGCAGCTGGAAAAAGCAGACCATTGTCTGCAGGTAGCTATTAGTCAGGAGCGACCACCCTATGAAGTGTCAACTACGCTCAATTTCTTAAACATGCATACTTGTACATGTGAGTACATGTGTGTTGCTTCATGAGAAGAGAGAAAGTTTGCTCAATAAATACTTGGTGAAGCCGTTTATTGTCCTCTGAAAGGACTCTTTCAAGTGGTTCCCACAGTGGATAGCATAACAGAAACATGTTGGAGCCTCACCACAGGACCGTGGGCGAGTCATGTGCAGCGATCGCAAACCATCAATCTATGGGTTTAAGCTTATACATGGTGGCAATTACAGACTGAAAATAAAAGCAAGCCTGGTCCACAGATGTCTATCATGTGGCTCCTGAACACGGCGGGAGCATCAATTTGCAAACAAACGGAATTAAAATAGCAAAGTTCTATAATTGGAACAATACATTCAAAGATTAAAATGTAAGTTGTGTGTTATAGAGAGGACAGAGATGTAAAAACACCAGCATCTGAATAGGAACAAACCGACGCTTCTCGGTCCAGGCTTACGATGAAGTTACGATGAAGTGGTAATAACTAAGTGTTAATTAACGTGTAATTGGTCGCTTCTTGAGGTTTTTATTTGGGATAAAAGTATCTGTTTCAACTAACTAAGAAAAAAATATGTTAAAAACCCCAAACAAAATACCTTCCACATCAACTAAATATAAGTTTCCTCTGTGCACAACAGTGCTACCCGCTTCTCCACCAATCAGTGGTGTTGCTGCTGAAACCACGTTGATGTGGTGAAACATCCCTAGCCGCATCTTGGTGGCTGCATTTTAATTTAAGGTACATGATTTAAAATAATGTATATCACACATTGATATGAATGTGAAGCGCTCAGAGGTGTGTGGTTTTGCAATGATGAGCCGTTTGTTCAGCCATGATATTATTGCAATAACACACCTCTGAGCCAATCAGATTTATAGAATGGAACTTTTGCTTGTATCTAAGAAATATGGACGTAATATACATGATAACCTACTAAACACAGGAGTTTCAATATAAATAATAAGGTATTGATCATTTGGAACCCCAGTTATTTTGGCATTTGAAGTAGAACATCCTGTTCATTGTTTTATCACCTCCTCAGGGCTCCGTACTTCATTGGATTTGGAAAGTGCGCATCAAAAGCGTCACCAGCATTTCAACAGTAAAAGCTTCAGGGTTTGCGGCCTGCAGTGTCTTGTGCAAATTACGCAAGAGCTGTGATTCAGCAATCTCGACATTGTTAGAAATGTGTGCCGTTCCCGTCGGAACCCCCACGGTTAGTTTCGATACGAGATGAAGTGCTTTGCATGACAGGCTAGACCTGTCTACAGCAGAGCTGGTTCACACGTCCGTGTCGGCAAATCAGAATTGTGATTGGAAGTTGTGCCAAGCTTTGACATGTCAAGAATTATAAATATTTACGATTGCATATATCACCTGAGGTTCAAAACAGAACAGGGTCAAAGTTACCAGGATAGATTGGTTTGTCCCAAGTGAAGAAAAGACATTAAAAAAATAAATAAATTATTAATAAAGTAATATACGGAAGTATATTCAGCATCCAAGACTTTCAGCATCTTCAAGATACAAATCAAACAAAGGATGCCAATCTATCACTAGGCACACACACACACACACACATATATATATATATATACACATACAAAATATAGAACTGCCAGGTGAGTTCATACGCAATGCGAGAGCAGAAAGTTGCAGTGTGCAGTTTGTATACAATGAAAATCTCTTAAAATACCAGTGGAACCTGAGTGATGCAGTCAGTGTGCGCTGCCAGAGGCTTCAACCCAAAACAATCACAACAATGTTCTAAATGCATAGAATGCAAACAGAGCACTTATTTTAGTTACAATATGCTTAACCTGGGCTAGTCTTTTTCTTTGCTCCCAAAATAAACTGATTGGACGTGTTGTGCATGCTCATGTCTTTCTGGTTGAGCGGTTGTCTTGAGTTACTTTGTTGCAGTGTGAGAAACATCCTAGGCCATACTGTATATTTAATACTTTTATATAAAGCTCTAAATGAAAATAATGCTAAAAATAATTGCCAATTGTAAAACTGTCATCAACCAATAAGTAAAGTCTTGGGCTTGTGGTTTTGAAAACCAACATGAATGTCTAGAAAAAAATTAATTAATAAATAAAATCTAGAAAATCTAGTAATGTAAAAATCTTGAAAAATACATTCATTCATTCATTATCTCCCGCTTATCCTCTATTAGGGTCGCGGTGGGGTTCCCCATGCCCATCCAGGGGAGAACGTCTCGGGCGCTGGGCAGATAGACCCAGCACAGGGTGCCAATCCATCGCTGGGCACACACTCACTCACACAGACACACTCTATATGGGGCAATTTTGAAAACTCAATTAACTTGATCCATGTTTTTGGACTGTGGGAGGAAACCGGAGAACCTGGAGGAAACCCACGCAAACACGGGGAGAACATGGAAACTCCTCCCAGATGGGGATTCGAACCGGAAATCCCCAGCGCTGAGAGGCGAACGTGCTAACCACTAAGCCACCGTGCCGCCCTTGAAAAATACAGACAAGAAAAAAAATAAAATTAAAAAAAAAACAAAAAAACACAAAATTACAGATAGAGTGCACAAAAATCTCGGTTCAATTCCCAGTCCCACCAAGTGCTATGGCTGAAGTGCCCTGGGACAAGGCAATTAAAACCGATTGCTCCTTGGATGCCATGTACAGGGCTGCCCACTCTGGGCACGTGTGCTCACTTAGTGTGTATAGCTCATCATCATGAATATAAGAGGCCGTGAGAGCGGCGTTCAAGAAACAGACAAGAAAAGCGCAGACCACATGATGTCATTTAAAAAAATATTTATTGAAACTGTAAAAAATAACTTCCTACACAATTTACAATCTCTAATTCAAAACAATCCAAACTCCAGTCATGCAACTAGAGGTGAATTTCTGATCACATGGGAGTCTGCGGTGCCGTGACGCAGCCACAGACCCTCGAACAGATATCAGTAGACTTCAGGACTCCATGCGGCGAACGATGGAAGTGCTCGTAAAGGCTATTTACAGTATGTACAGTTCTGCTCGGGACAACTTTAAATACGGTCAAAATTAGGACTTAAATATGGAGTGGACCCTTCAGTGTGGAATGTCGAACAAGTGTTGCTATAAATAAATAAATAATTCCATGTCGACCTTGCTCTGAAGACATTCAAAATAAATATTACTTTACACGAGCCGCGGTTTGGAATTTAGAGTCGTGAACGCGACGACGTTATTTACATTAGCGACATGTAGACGAGCAACAGATAAACAAACAAACTGTACTGTGAGTGTTGTGGTTGCATTGCCGTGTGCGTCTGTGATGAGGGCGGTAGCTGTGTTGAGTTAGCGTCAGTATGCATATCGGTGAGACGGAGGTGTCGGACGGTTATTCTGCACAGGATTCTGAGGTCGTTTCGGTTACTCTCTGCGCGATGCAGACGAGATGGAAGCAAGAAAACCATGACATCTGGATAAGGAGCAGTGGTACAGTGGCTATTACTCGATTCAAGTATTTCTCACACAAGGCACTAAAACGAGGGCCGGCGTCCTCCGCGTACGGCCGCTCAGTCCGTAGGCATGCCCATCTTCTTCGGCAGCAAATGCCGCAGCGCGCCCGTCGCCATATCCGGCTCAGCCTCCGTGGACTTGCCGGAGGGGCGTGAGGTGAACTGATACGGCGGGTCAGGCCGGACGCGCCCGATACCGGTCGACTTCAGCCGCCCGGCTTTAAAACAAACATTTCACATTCTAAACATTCGTCTGCTGGGCGGCGCGATCCGGAGGGCAGTCTGTTCTCGACTGGCTATGAGCCTGTAAAGGTTGGGTCTATTTGCACAGGGTGACGGTCTCGTGGCTCAGACTGTGCAGTCGGATCTCTGTGGTCTCAACAGAGGGCGCTGTGCTACTCTGCATCCACGGGTGATTGATGATGTCCTCGAAGGACGGCCTTTCGGCCGGGCGCAGGGACAGACACCATTTGACGAGCTGCTGGCATTCTGCGGGGCAACAGAGAAATGACGGGGTGAGCCTCACGAGAACGACTGTTATCACTAATCATGGCAAAATCCAGACAGCACGAGTGAAGGTCCTACCTGCTGAGACCCTGCGTCTGAAGAGGATCTGACCACGTACGATTTCCTCATCCTGCTCAAAGGGGATGTCTCCACAAACCATGTCATAGAGCAGAATCCCCAGGGACCACACAGTCGCCGACCTGCCGTGGTATCTGTGGTATTTGATCCACTCAGGGGGGCTGTAGACGCGGGTTCCTGTGGATGACGGGAAAAAAGCAGATAAATAAGAGCGTCTGACGAAAACGGAAAGCCTAATTCCGGCTACAAGGTCTCGTTTTGACGTCAAGGCCAAGCCTTTATTTTGTTTGCAAAGAGCAAACACTAACAATAGTAGAAGAGGAAAAAAAGGCAGGGCAGGAAGCTCGGCGTGCCTGTGTTTACAAAGCAGTACTACGCTGCACCAAAGACAGGTTCACCCCGTGCAGCAGACATGTGCAGTGTGCATGAGCGGGGGCGGGGCAAAGCGGTTGCCATGTGACTTGTGTTTACAAACTTTGAGTTGTAGCATTACCGCGGCCGACCAACAGGGGTCGCAACGCTCCAAAACCTGAATATCCACTGCCAAACGTAAACACGCCCTTATTTAATGTGTACACTCTCTGGATTTAGGTGTGTAGCCACGGATTTCTTAGAATCGGCCACTCCATAAAGCACACCATGCCCCTTGAACCGGCGCCACTCGGCAGTCACATGCGTGTGAGGCATGAGGGACATTTCTTTATTTATTTCCCGATAAAAACGTGACTTGGCAGCCGCTGCCCAAACATCCTGAAGGTCAAGCGCCTGGCGGTTCTGTGCTGTCCCTAACTACACGAGACATTTTGTAAAAACAAAGCTATATAAAGCAGTGGGCCTTAAGAGGGTCTTACCATCAAAGTCCGTGTACACCGTGTCCTTCAGCAGGGCCCCGGACCCGAAGTCAATGAGTTTCAGTTCGCCGGTCCGGAGGTCAATCAGGATGTTTTCGTCCTTGATGTCCCGGTGAACGACGCCGTTGCCGTGGCAATGCCGCACCGCCTCCAGGACCTGGCGGAAGAAGCCCCGCGCCAGCTCCTCGGACAAGGCGCCCTTCTCGGTGATGAAGTCGAACAGGTCCTTGACCGCCTCGGGCCGCTCCATCACGATGATGAAGCCATCCGGCCTCTCGTACCAGTCCAGCATCTTGATCACACCGCGGAAGCCGGTGCCCACCTTCTTCAGCAGGACTATCTCCATAGGCACCCGGGCACCGTTGGGCTGGGGGCGAAATGAGACAGACGTTGAGGAAAACCCAATCTTTCTAGCAAAATGCGCCACAATAACACACGCCCAAATATACGTATATATACAATTTAATAAAGGGCAGGGTAATTTGATATTAAAGCTACATTTGGGACTCGATAATGGACTACATAGTAAACAGGGCGCGGTTTGGGACACAGATGAGATGTATAAGACATGTCGAGGGTACTCACCAATTCCCCCCATTCGGTCACACGCTCCTTCGCTACATGTTTAATAGCAACCTTTAAAAAAATCACAAATAATGCAGATATTAGATATCGACTAAATAAAAATGTCAAGTATTACGATGGATGTTTAAACAAATTAAAACCATTCGGAGGCAGACTGATAAACATACCGGGGCGCCATCGGCTATCCGCAGGCCGGCGTACACCGTGCCGAAACCGCCGCTTCCCAAAATAGCGCCGACCTGATAAACCTTCTCAAACGGCTCCTTTTCCTTCACTGCAAAAATCACAGAGAAAGATATTAAACCTGAGACCCGTCGCCCATTAAGCAAAGCACAGTGTGTGTGTATCCATAAATGTCCGCAATGGCTCCCACGCCACATGCGGCTGCGGGGGGAGAAAAAAAAAGCGCAACACGCACAAAAACGTCCTCTAACCTTGGTGCACTTGGAGCTGGATCTTCGCAGGCATGTCGACGGCCGAAATGTGAGCGAACGTGTTGAGTTTGGAGAGCAGCATCTTGGAGAAAACACAACAAAATATTCCTGAAGTGGTCGAGCACAGCGGCTATAGTTCCACAGCGAGTCGGCGGAGGATCCGGGCTGGATGAAGAATGGACGCCGCCGGGATTAGGAGGGATCCACGTCGGCCGGAGCAGAAAGCGGCGTGTCTAGCACTCGACGCGGAAAGTCTCATAAGCCGTGAAGGGGAAAAATTCAAAAGATAAATAAAGGGAAAATGGAGCCCAAACACGCGAGACGAATGGCGTTTAGGCGAATTAAATAGTTCTGTGCGCGTTGCGACGACACAGACAGCCGGCTTTCTGAAAGCGCAAAGGCGGGGCGCCGCCGTTTTAATAGCTGTAGTAGCGCGCGTAGCCGACCGTCACGCAGGATCCGCCTCACGTCGCGGGCCGGCCAATCGGCGGAGAGCTCGGCTTTGTGCCCAGACGTCAATCAAAATACGAAAATAAAGAAAACCGTAGGCAGGCGAGACGACGTGGCGGGAATCAAAACGCGCCAAATTGTCCAACCTCATGGTCAGAGAGGCAGAGCCGCTTCAGACGCCCGAAACGTTGGCAGCGACTAAAAAAGATCCCTCCATACTGACTGAAACGTGTTTGCTTCAGATTATTACAGTACTAAAGCCTCACGATCGCCATACAACCCACTGAGATGGCCTGACTACTGAAACATTAAATATGATCTGTTATCGAATCTCATAAGTATTTATAAATCATCATAAATCTTTGCCTCAGTAAAGGCAATAAAAAAAAAGTTTTGCCCCTCGCTGCACAAAAGTAAGAGTCCCTCTCAAAAGAAACCATTGTTTGCTGAAAAGTCTCTTTAAGGTACTGCTTGAACAATGAAAGGTTTGTAAATGGATCCTATTTGGATTGGTTTTGTTTGCAGGAATCTATTTAAAACCTTTCATGCAGACGAAATATTAAGATAAACACTATATGGCCAAGAGTATTGGGGTTCACAGGTGTTTTTTTTAGTCCCTTTGGTTAATCAAACCCCAACTCATTAACCTGTGCACATGTCTCATGATGGCTTTTTTATTTTAGTGTTTTAGGTGCAGAGCGGAGGTTATAAGGACCTGCCCAGAAAACAAAAGCTCATTAATCTTAAATTAATGCACTGAAGCTTTAGTCACAGTTGGCAGCCCTCCAGCTTTATTTAGACAAGAAACAATGCCGGTCACACCACCAGAGCTTTAAGGAAGATGGGCGAATACCAGGCATTCTTTCAAATTGGGTGGCCACGTTCAGACCCTGCAGCAGGATGTGGGAAACTCGAGATAAAAGACTTTGCGTTCAGCCCCAACCCCCAACCCAGTTCTTGCTTTCCCGCCATAGCATTGTTTGAATGGTGAATGCACTCGATGCCCTCTTTAGCCCCCTCCCTCTCTTTCCACCCTTTTCCATTTGCAATCAACCCCCACAGCCCCCTTCTTCGCTCTCCCCCGCTTCTCTTTCTCTCTTGCAACGTGTGTATCCTCCTCTAAATGTGGTAGGCTATCCTTGTCCCTAAAATAACCTAAACTGCTTTAAAAATTCACTGTGCCTCAATTACCTCACAAGATAATTGACTAGTCTGACAGTCAACAATCTTTTTACACAGACAGAATTCAGTTCTTTTTGAATTGCTGCAACAAAATACTGACAAGCTAACGGAATCTGATTAAAACACAAATTTGGATGAATCATAACATGGTTGGGGGTTTGCACTGCTGAGTAATCATCTGTTTTTGGAATTTACTCAGCATCCTGTTTTTGTACACTTTAGCACGAGTGACTCACACCGTTGTGATGATCGATGACTGGAGTGCGCAGCCGAGAAGCATACGGACTGACTTAAGGACTACCTCCATATACCCAGACACTTGCTTTTGGAGTGGGAGATATATGCAAGACGGCACATAAATTGATGTTCGTGATGCGATATCGACTTCAGTCAACTGGATTTGCATCTGTGCTGACATTAAAATTCAAAATGTGCAAGCTGCTCAATCTTTCTTTAGCCAGATTTTTGTATCCTGAACTGAAAATAGTCTTGCTTAAGGGTTCTTTAGTCTAGTATTGCTTAAAAAATCATCAGGAAGACACTTTACAGGAAAAGCATTTTTCAAAAAGCAGCCAGCATTTTTTATTATATTATCAACATTTAGCTCTTATTCAGAGTGAGTTCCAGGAGCAGATAGATATATGATACAGTACATTCCTGCTCCAAAGGCTTGCTGGGACTTTAGGCTTATATTCAGTATTCCATTTTTTTTTATCTTTATGGAAAAGGGTTCACCACACAATGGGAATCAAAATCCATTTACAGATCTGTTAAAATAGAGATATCTACTAACCGTTCATTAATAACCTGGTAGAGAGAATTTCCTTCTGTAATTAGGTCAGTGACGTCCAGTGTTTGTGTATATATGCAAATATAAACTGTGACATAACATGAACGACATGTCACTATTTCCTAGCTCTGAACAACATAATAAACAAATGGTCTGAACTCAAATTTGCAAAATATCAAGCTTTTGAGGATGAAATATTTAGTGAGAAAATAAGCATGAATAAAACAAATATAAAGACTTCTAAACAAGTTAGACCTTATTTTTAATATTGTCAATGCTTGAGGCTTGTAAGTGAACTTGCTGAAAGGAGTTGACTTGCACTTTCAAAAATCTTTATTTAAGAATTGCTCTTTTATGAATTTTTTGAAAGATTTTTTTTTTCAAATTGTAAGAAGACTATGTAAGTAAATTTCTCTGCCCCCACCTCATCAGTTCACCACAGAAAGGAGCAGAAATGGTGGCGTAGGTCTCGGGAGGGCAGTTCTCAAGTTCATTGTCGGTTCAATGATTTGTTGTTGGGACCATTAAAGGTTTTATTTTTATTTATAATTTTACCTTTGCGCACACAAAACAGACTTAAAGTCAACGGAATTAATTTTAAAATAAAGCGTTTACTGTCTATTAAAGAGACGTGCATGGTAAAATAGTAAAAAAAAAAATGTAAAAGCAATGTTATGTGAAAACAGGGTTTCAAAAGTCAGAAGATTTTCAGAGGCTCGAAGTCACTAAGTAGAATGTAGAACTTCTAATCTAAGGGTTTGTGGGTTCAAATCCAAGGTTCACTAAAGTTAGGGGGGGGGGGGTTGTATGACTGACCGTGTTCTGACCCCAACCAAGTAGGGATACTTGTAAGTCACATTTGATAAGAGTCAGCTAAATGACAGCAGAAAAGCAGACGGGACAGGCTAATTATTGGCTTAAGCATGAAATTTCAGGTTCTTGATTTGATAGTTTTGCCCATTTTTATTTCACTCTCTACAAGTTTTTTTTACTCTTGTGATAGCAGAAGTGCAGGTTTCACCGTAATGCCCCACGTTTTGGTTACTGTGGGGATTCACAACAGAATTTTGTAACACCAAGCATTTATAATCAGATAAATATCACTGACATAAAAATAATGTGTTTGGGGAAAAACATTGACACTGCTGCAGTGTAACTGCTGCCCTAAGATGTGGTATCGCCAGAAACTTGCTGAAAACACTGTTTTTTAAAGTGTGTGTTTTTCCCAAAAGTAAGATCTTAATAAAAATAATGTACTTTTCTCAGGAAGTTTATAGCTGATGTATTTAAAAAAAAAATATAGTATTTAATCTCGGGGCACTTGAATAGTTACACAACTCTAGTGTCCCTATATGTAGTGAAGAGGAATTTAACTTTACTCAAGTGTTTTGGTGCTACTTAGTGCTTTTTTTTTGTATTTTGAAGTTCAAAAATTCCAGACTGTAGTCCATCTGTTTGTGGACTGGTACTGCAGTTCAATACTGAGTCATAATACCACACAAATACCTGAAGCAGATACTAATAAGATTTAAATCTGAAACAAATGGTGTGATTTAACCTGAGGTCACGTCAACCTTAAGTTCCTCTGACCTCATAAGTGTCACTGAGATTTTCCTGGCAGCGGAGCCTGTGTGGTCAGAGTGGCTAACAGGCAGCTAAAATGTCATCGTTATCCTCTGAGCGGTGTGGCTCGGAGATAACATGACCTATCAGATGATCCAAGGCAACGTGTGACTGTCACTCTCTCACTCTGCTAAACGAGCAGCCCCAGCTCGCCGAGCCTCGGCATACCCATCATACCTCACCACCTCACATGAGAACTCTATTTCCAAAGCATTCCGTTCTCTTCCATTTAGGCAGAAGAGAAGAGCCCATTCTGTGGCCGTTATCATTGCTTGTTAAGTTAATACTGTATGCATTTCCCCGGGATTCACTATAATCCTTCAAGAAATTATTTAGTCGCAAACACAGTATGCATGTAAAACTGCATAAGAGTTCGGTGCTAGTGATGTGTTGCATAAAATCTAAAGGATCTGAATGATGCATACTGAAGGAGGTATCGAAGGCTGTGCAGTAATGTGGATGGGGTTTTGTATAATGCTGCACCCGAGCTATAAATCAGTTCTTTAAAATACAATAAGAAATTTCTCAGGCCATTTTGTTGCAGTCAGAGGATTACAGGACAATATCATAAAGTTGCAGCTTCCCTTGCCGAGCACTTTATTAAAAACACATGAACACTTCCTCATACTAGCAATTATACAAGCATGGGGCAACGACGCAATATATGCATATATCATGTAGCTATGGACAGAGATGGAAAAAAATATTCAGATTTTCACATTAGTAGATTAACATGTACAAAAACGTAAAGTATTAATAAAGTAAAAGAACTCTGACTCATTAGTAGGCCTATGGTATGACATCTTCTGGATATTAATACTGTGGCATCAATGTTTGAGTAGTATGGTACTGCTGTGGGTGCAGAGGTGGAGCTAGGTAATTTATAAGTGAAAATGATCAAATGTACAATAAGCGGAGCAAAAAGAAGGCGTGTCCAAACTTTTGACTGGTTATGTACATGTCATTAAAGAAATGTCGAATAAAGCCTTGTGTTTTGGGAGTGGAAGTGAGTACATGAGTATGTTTTGGTTTTTATCCTGGCTCTTTGACATTTCACTCAGTAAAGTCCAAGGGAGCTGGGGGGGTTGGTCTGTTACTACAGTTGACATTCCTACACCGCATAACAAGCCCCCCCCCCCCCCCTCTTAACACTCTAACCCCGGATTGCCACCTGAAGTTGACAGCACACACCACTCAAGTGTGACCTTTTTAGGCTTGCCAGTAGATTGCTTCACCACTGGCCACTAAGAAAACACTCGCCTGTCCAAAAATCAAGAGTTACAGCTAAGTCCCACCACAGCTGTACAAAACCTGCCCCTGTTTTTAAACAGGTGGATCGACAGATGGGTAAAATTCACAGGACATACTTTCCTTAAAACTAAGAGCATAATGACCCAGTCAGGTCTAAAAGCGACAAACTTTGGATCAGTCTGCAGTGGGATATTTGCTGAAAGGCTTTAAAAATGTGCCTTTATCCATTCAAACTGATCTCTGCATAGCATGGCAGGTTTTTATTCGAAACACGATTAGGCTAACCACCAACAAGAATGGTTTGTCAAAGAAATTCAGGTCAAGTTGCCCCAAGAATGCTTCAGTGTCAAAGTGTTCCTTAGTATTTCACCAAATTTGTTATTTCCCCTCACACTGAGAGTGCAGCACATTGGATTTTGAACATTCTGTCATTTTTTCATTGCAGTGGTGGGTCACATTGCTAGATGGAACGTTTCTATGGTAAAATTCTATTGTAACCTCATGTTGAATCTTACATCATTTATCCTCAACAGCTCATCCAGATTCTTGCTCTTTAAAGCTGTGTTTCTTATCTATTTAAGTCTAATCTAATGACTTGAATCACATTCTAAAAAGATCACACACCTAATGAGCTATTATAATACAGGGTCAAATGGATAGATTTAAAAAAGAAAGCAAACAGCAACAATCAGAGAACAATGAAGTATTTGATCAGAACCAGTAACTGAAACTGTGCAATTACACTGAGGGACTTGCAAGAAGGACCAAATACCAGTTTGTAAAAGCTGTGGACCAATCACAGGGCCCATATTTGACACTAGGATGTAAGTAAAAAAAAAAAAAAAAGGGGGGGGGGCAGCATTAAATAACAATCAGGTTTGATGAGTTCACAGTATAGTTGATTTTCTCCAACTTCTGACTTCTAATGTTCTCATTTGTAAGTCGCTTTGGATAAAAGCGTCTGCTAAATGACTAAATGTAAATGTAAGTAAGATTTCAAAACTAACCTTCATAATAATCATAATACATGGCTTGCCAAATTAAAAACATACATCCTGTTCTGGCAGCGTTATCTTCATTTTGACCCGAAAATGTTGTAAAAACACCATCGGTGTCAATGGAGAACTGACAAACAAGCCAACACCCAAATAATACCGGTTGTGATGGTCCTGACCAATAGAGAACGAGAACCAACGGGGACTAACGGAAACAAAAACACAGATAGACTACAGTCTGCAATTTTAAAAACTATGAAGGTAAGTCTGAGGAAATAGACAATGGAGCAAGAAGGGGGCGTGTCCAAACTGGTACTGTACACTGAACATGAAATGAGTGGAGGTACCATATAAGAATATTTTCCAGATGAATCTAATACATGTGAAAACACTGATACAAACTTCACCGTATTGTTACAAAAACATTGGCACTCACACATGGAGCTATTTTAACCTGCAGGATTGTGAGCACGAAGTGTTTTTAAATATGAGCTGGCCGAGCCAATGGTAATGTTGTCAGACACTATAAATAGGCAATGGAATAATTACCACAGCTGCGCTGACCTTTTCCTTTGTGTTAGTTCTCAGGCGGAGAACGTCAGGAGTTGGTGTATGTATGTGAGAGTGGGTTTTCTCAAACTCCTGCCTGAATGACATAAAAGGCCGGGGTAATTGTGAGAACCCAGGTGCCAAGATTGGTAGGATCAGCATCAGCGGTAAAGTTTAGCCTGCTGTTAGACACTGTTTTCATGGGAGCTTTTAGCACAAACACAATCGATATCTGAGTAGGCTGTCGAGGAACTTTGTTTACACTGAGAGGCCAGAACAATCTGCTCTCTCTGGGAAAGAGCTAAGCTGTAGCTACCAGAGCTGACGCATTCGAAGGCTTTTTAAGGGCAACGCGGTGGTACGACGGTCCCACGTTTGACTCCTGGTTAGACAAAAGGTCGTTTCTGTATTGCATCTGCATGTCCTTCCTGTGCCCATGTGGGTTACTTCTATTTGTGGGCCATGTGTGCACACCCACATCACATACCCGGTTTGTGACCTGCTCCCTGCATCTTTGGAGGTAGGACTTCACAGCTAGATGATAGACTTGTGCGTTTACACAAAGCAAAAGCAGATGTGACGTAAAACGTTAATAAAGCAGAGGGGGGAGGGGGGGCGGCTGTTGTTGAAAGGCATGGACAGGATTAAAAAAGTGTGACTGTATATTTACATATATATACCTATAAACTCTCCAGTGTCTATAGGGTCCATTACTATCTGAGGTTTAAGGCAGCCCCACTGAGGGTTTTGGAATTCATCCCCCATGGATAAGGAGAAGTAACTCCTGTTGATAGTCCACTTGTATGTTATTCTTAGTGTTTACATCAGTTCACAGCCCTGGCTGCCTTCTTCTCCGTAGCCTTTGACCATCCTGAGGCCCTTGACACTTCCTCGGTCCATCACCCTGCTGATGACATCATTCATTCTGGGCTAAATTAAGGAGGTATAAGCTCCAAATGACCACCTAAAAAGGAAGCCAAGTGGCGAGGGATATATTTACGCATAGGTCACCCCTCTATATTGAACAGTAGCTATGCTCTTGAAAGGTCTGGTCTCCTGAGGGACGGCTTTATGGGAAATCAACCACACTGACATCAAAGTTCAGGGTTCGGTGGGAAAAGGGCGGCAGAGGAGTACGGTTCATGTGCACTAGGCTTTTATGTCAGTCAGGGGTCGGAGGTCAGCAGCATACCTGTTCAACATTCCAACGTGCTCCTAGAGGAAATGGCCTTCACTTGTCTCAATTAGGGGGTTGCTTCTGAAAGCACGTCTTTGTTTAGTGGTGCTCCCTGCAAATTAAGGGATTAAATCCTCCTTTTCTTTACAGGTCAGGGATCACTTGAGATTTCAAGAACTATATGTGTGTGAGGCCCACCCCTGCCTGCTGCCCCGGCCTGTTTGTTTGGGGTCACAGTGGGCGCTCATTAAACAGCAGTGACCAACAGCGGTAGAAAATCAACATGATTGATCACATACTTTCATTTCCATCATTCAGTTGCTTAAATAAGCCTATCCCAGCACTCACTAAAAAGTGGGAAAACACCTTGGGGGGCTTGTCTCAAAGTGTAGACACATTTGCATGAGGAGGCAATTTCATAAACCCAGTTTACCTACTAGAATATGTTTAAAGCCCATGCAGATGTGGGGAGAACATGCAAACTTCTCACAAAAGGGTATGTGTAAAAGAAATGTTGAGTTTAAAAGCATTGGAATTAGAAAACCCTTTGCCTTCGGTTTCAAGAACACAACTTATATTTTAAAGGCATGGAATCAGTTTCATGTTTACACTGAGGTTATTATTGCTTCCCGATATTGTGGATCAGTTCCTAGATCCTAAAGCAGGGGTTCTCTTTAATAAAAAGAAGTGGATCATTTATTTGTAAACATATAATGTTGAAAAAAAAAATCACTACTGGAGCAAAGAGGGTTAAGGGTTTTGCTGAAAGAACCATATTGGGAACTTTAATGGACCTGGGATTCGAACCCACAACCTTCTTATTGATAGTCCAACACCTTAAACTGGGATTGATAGATGGTTCTTTGTAATCCATATAGTGGTGGCCATGTTGGTGTTGCACTGATTTGAGTGGATCAGACATTTTGGAAGACTACATACAGCTGTTTTAAGCTGCTTTGTGATAATGTTTTAGAACCACACACTTATTAATAATAATTAAAGTAAAGCATAAAATTGGCAGAATATCATCTTGCATCCACAGAATATTGTATCTACTCTCCTCCAGCGTATTTCCAAAGCTACGTGGGATGCTCCTACATTATCCCTCTGGAAAACAGAAGCAGGACATGGGCGTCATGATGACTGTGTGCATGGCTTTAATAACTTCTGTTATCTCATGAGGAAATTTTTACTCAGGACATTACTGCACTCACTTCCTCCTGAATGTCAACACCGCATGCAAAACTGATCCCAAGCTCTTCCAGGATGGTTTTGCAAAATGTTTGCGCTTCCTTCAGGTGTTTTTCAAAGTGTTATTCCTTTAGCCAGAGGGATTTTCCCAAATTCCCTTCCTTCTGATGCATTATGTAGCAAACAGCATAGCTGCTGAGAGGTCGATTCCAAACATCACTATCCGGGTAAAAGCCCTCACGACCATGAGGCCAGCACACTTCCCCCTCAAACAAAGCATGAATGAACTGTTTAACTGCCTCTCTGCTCTGCTTGTGTATACAACCGGTCTTGTGACCAAAATGTGAATGACCATGGACTTCACAGGAAAACAGAACTGAGTCATTTGAACTGAGTCATTTTGGTTCCTCTTTGACTTTATTTTCATTTATTTTGAGTTTTTAAAATAGCACAATTCAGTCATTCGAATTCATGTGGCGTCATTCTAAATATTTGCTCCATGAATCTGATGTTGGCTAATGTTCCATGATTATTGGTAACAGGTGAAATATTATTAATCATGGTCGGTTTGAATACAGCAACCATTAAGGGCTTAGTCTCTTTGAGCCTGAGGGGGAAAGGAGGGAAAACACCCTGGACAGGTTGCCAGTCCATTGCAAACCAGGCGTACATTTATGCTGTTGTGTAAATTCGGATTGCAAATGCACCTCCTGGCATGTTTTACTGTGGGAGGAAACTGATGTAAACATGGAGAGAACCAAAGACATTTTACTGTAAAGCTAGAGCCACCCATGAGATTATAGCAACATGTATATTAGACTTTGTATCATCTCATTTCATCATCTCCACCGTTCAATCGTCTACTAGTGTTGGCGGGGGTTCCCCACGCCCATCCAGAGGAGATCGTTTTGGGTGCTGGGCAGATGCACCCATGACTGGGTTCCAATCTATCGCTGGGCACACTCACATGCACTATTATATAGGGTACAGTTTAGATTAAAGCACCCAATTCACCTTGAGTATGTTTTTGGACTGTGAGAGCAAAGCAGTGAACCCATAGAAACTTGCATGGACACAGAGAGAACATTGAAAGTTGTGATTCGAACCTGGATCCCCAGCACTGACAAACGGACGGGCTAACCATTATGCCACAATGCCACCCGCATGGCTTTGTATTTAAAGGTGTGAAGGTTGTGTGGGCTTCGTCTGAAGATTGGGGACATAAATCCAAAGTCAATGTTTTTAATGGCCCTCGAGCAAGGCCCTTTACCCTCATTGCCTTAATCCAGCCTGCTCTGTGCTTAATACCCAAGTATTAAGATGAAATATTTTGGATAAAAGTGTCTGTGGGAATGGCAATGTAAAGCATTACTGGGTGGGAGGAATGAAATGGACGGGAATGACTCATAAAAACCAAAATATGAAAACAAACGTACAGTGATGAAGCAGAAGTTAGACTCGTAGATAAAGTTTGCTTTGTGTACTGGGGCATCTGAATCACTGAGCCTCCCACAGCTCATGTGTAGGAACACATGCCTGTTCAACCCACTCATCACTTCACGCGCTCATTTTAGCTGAGGTGCTCAAAAAAGCCTGAACACTAGCATGACTGCGTGACGCTCTGTCTCTCTATATGGATACACTGTGTATGTAAACACAGAGGCGCTGAGGATTAGTCAGAACGCTTTTCACATATGGTTTCACAGATCTGTGGGTAAGTGACCATGAAGACGGCAGAGCTATTTCAGTGGAACAATAATCAATTGAAGGAAAATTCATCTGTAATTGAAAACAAGCCGTTATGGTTCAAGTGTTGATCCTCACATCAACAAACCATGACTTCAGGAAATTATATCTGTGTATAAAATTGTAAGTGTGTGTGTGTGTGTATGCATGTTTCTGATAAAAATTCACACCATTGATTAGACTACCACAACATTTGACATACTCTTTAGGACCCTGCGGTGGTTTCTATGCTCTTTACAAGAAACAGATAAAGGGGCTTTAGATTTTATTTTGGGCGAGCCATCAACTGTGCACCCTGCAGCTTGGTTAGGGCGTGTCTGTGTGTCTTTGCTATCATGTCAACATGATACATGGATGTGTTTTAGGCATAACTTACACTGTCATTTGCCGTTCCCTTTAAGAACGTGTCGCGGTCTCACTTTGGAGAATTCTTTTTTTTAAGCTGCAGTGCCACAAATTATGCCTAAATTAACATTTGCACGTTTTTCAGGAAACTGCATCACAAATCCGTGAATATTTTTATGATTTTAACCCTAATTCTGTTGAAATGCAGACTGGGTTTGTTTTTGGCCTGTGGGGGAAGGGGGGGGGCAGATAACGTCCTGTCTGTGTGTTTACGTGTCGTACTCATGTGTTCCTGTGTAACTTTCTTCCGGGTGCTCGTTTCCTTTTACAGCTCAGTAACACTTTAAAAGGCAAACTGAACGTGATAAATTGCCCCATAGGAGTCAATGAGTGCAGATTTCCCAGTCTGGGTAAAATGGGTGGGTTGCAACAGGAAAGGCATCCGGCACAAACCTCAAATGTAAAATCAGATGTGTGTGTGAGTGTGTAGCAGGTATATATAACTTTGTGGGAACCTGTTTACACACTCACACTGTGAAAACCTCATGTAATTGTGGGGACCACAAGCTGATCCTCTTAATTTAACTCATTTGGTTATAAAGTGAAAATATGTTGTATAGTTATGGTTAATATTAGTGCAGTAGTAATTTTGATTGATTTGATTTATTGCACATTAACACTGCCATGAATAATTAAGAGAATTACTATGATACGATAGCAAAGACACCCTGG
Source organism: Corydoras maculifer (assembly GCA_019802435.1). Lineage (NCBI taxonomy): Eukaryota > Metazoa > Chordata > Actinopteri > Siluriformes > Callichthyidae > Corydoras > Corydoras maculifer. Next base: position 1,547,885 of record JAFMOD010000565.1, on the reverse strand, counting down.
CACGCCTTAAATCCAGCTGTAGATTTGACAGCTTGCTAAAGTTTGCTAAAATAGGATTATATTGGTCATTCATTACATTACATTTAGTTATTCAGCAGAGACTTTAATCTAAAGCGACTTACAAATTAGATCACAACAGAAGTCAGTAGTTAAGGAGGAACCAGCTACACTGTACAATTAAATTAGTTTATTATGACTTATTTCTAATCAATGTTTTTTCAAAGTCATTTTCACTAAACTTAAATTCTTTCCTACAAAGAAAATGTCAGCAGCTTTTTAAGCACCGATAGTCATGTGAAACTCAGTTACTTAGATCTTAAGATACCTAAATCACATTTTTCTCATCACAGTTGCTTGTGGGTGCATGAACCTATGCATAATTGGCTACCTGGATGACTACAGGACTGAGCAGGTGTACAGGTGTACTCGATAAACCTGGGCTATTTTTTAACGTCTTACAAAAAGAAAAACGTAAAAAAAAAAAATAAAAATAAAAATTGTGCGTACTGAAAACACAGATGTGCAAACATATACCCATCCTAACATCACTCATTATTCATTCATTCCTTCATCTTCCGCTTTATCCTCTATTAGGGTCGCGGTGGGGTTCCCCATGCCCATCCAGGGTACAACTTTTCGAGCGCTGGGCAGACACACCCAGGACAGGGCGCCAACCTATCTCTGGGTACACACTCACTCACACACACACATTACTCTACATAGGGCAGTTTGGAGAACTCAATTGACTTGATCCATGTTTTTGGACTGGGGAAGGAAACCGGAGAACCCGGAGGAAACCCACTCAGACACGAGGAGAACATGGAAACTCCACCCGGATGGGGATTCGAACCGGGAATGCCTAGCGCTAAGAGGCGAATGTGCTAACCACTAAGCCACTGTACCGTCTCATTATTCATTATTCTCATTATTACATAGCTTTCTGTTAAGTTCACCATGGTACATGTCTGCATGTTAAAAGTCTCAGTAGCACAGCAGCAAATTTAGCAGTATATAAATACAGGTCGATGTATTTCTATCAATAGCAGGCCTAATTACACCTACACAGATGTAGAAGCCTTCCATTTCTGATGCCTGCCGTGTCCACCCCCTTCCCTCACATAAAAGGGCAGCCGTTCAGATATACACAAGGACCAAGCTACAAACGGAACAGGCAATCAGAAGGTAGCTGCAATAAGCCCTGCCTATGTTTACATTCACAAGCATGTACGTCAGCAAAGGTAATTGCTAGAATACACATGCGAGTACACCTACCCACACACAAAGGAAAATATTAATGTTAAGGATGCAGAAGAAGTGAAGGTGAAGTAATATGGCTGCTGGACTGGAAACAAACACAACAATGACGAGTGCCAGGCTGTCAGATGGAACCTGATCTGGAAGCCGACGTCATAGCTGACCTCCAATAGCACCTGTCCACATCCCTTCATCCAATCGATCCTCCATCATTTCCGTCATCTTTTCATCATCTCTCACATCACCTCTGAATCAGCACATCAACCAATGTGATTTACTTTGATGACCTTACTGCAATCGACAGAACCAGGTCATGGATTAAGATATCCGTATATGAAGAACTTTATTTAAATATCACTCTGAGGACTTGTTACATGAGATATGGGTAAATATTTCTAAAACTGCCCTATGAAGGTAGATGAGCAACAACATGCTTGCAACAATGTTACAAGAATAAAATATTAATAAAACAATTATGAAGGAGAAAAAAAAGCAAGGCGCACAGAGACCTTACTTTTGCTGTAATGAGATATAGTAGTTGAAGACACAGCTTCAATAATCCCTAAAGAACAAATGGTTACAACCATCGTTTATGAGGGATTATATTAGTTGTGTACCAGAAGAAAAACTATTTA
>JAFMOD010000565.1:1518136-1540057 GCA_019802435.1 Corydoras maculifer | reverse complement strand
TATATATATATATATATATATATATATATATATATATATATATATTACATACATACACATATATACACAGTATGGTTTTCCGCTGCTGTAGTCCATCAGCTGCCACAATCCTGGCACCACCTGCAGCTTAAACTAGACTCCAAATTGTCCATTACACTTCATCATTAACAAAGCATGTTCTTCATTGCACCATTGTGAGTAAAACTGTAGAGAATGTTGTGTGTAATAAATGCCAGGATAATCAGCAGACAAAAAAATAATCAGATTAGTCTGTCTGGCTGCAACAATCATGCTACAGTCTACATCATTAAGCTCATTCTTACAATTCTTAGTCTGATGCCTGAAGGTAACATTGCCTGAAGATGCTGGACTTCTCATCTTATTATCTGCTTAATTCTGAACCAGGGACTAAGGGTGGCAGGAAGGTTCTCCATACCCATCCAGTGGAGAACGTTTCGGTGCTGGGCAGGTACACCCAGGACAGGCGCCATACTATCGCTGGGTACACACTCAATTACACAGACACAAACACTATATAGGGGCAATTTAGAGCAGCAAATGAACCTTTAAACCATGGTTTTGGACTATGGGAGAAAACTGGAGAACCTGCAGGAAACATACACACAGTTTGAACATGAAACCTCCACCAAGATCAGGATTCAAACCTGGATACCGAGCACTGAGAGATGGATGTGCTAACCACACAATGGTTTGATAGAATTTTTTATTATTTTTAAAATATTTTATATATTTTTTATATTTAAAATTGTAAATATTTCACACACTTTAATATTTTAAATAATTATGCTAAGCATTTTTTATTTATAGCGTCATCATTTTCAATTATATTGTGTGTATGTAGAATAATTACAAGTATAACCCATAAAGCACTTAATATTAAGTTTTTAATGTATGTGTAAACCATATGCCTTAAAAAGGTTTGGCTGAGTCTCTACATCTCTAGTAGTCCATGTAAATGAAGTAGTCCATGTAAATCCTGAAATTGAAAGTGTATGCGTTTATGTTAGAAGCATGACAAGTAATACATCCACAGAGTTTCTAAGACTAAGATTACAAAGTATGTTTGTGTTGATAAGAGAGGGAAACGCCTTAGTGATGGCCGAAGTGTTCCCTTCAGGTATTCAGGCATTACCTAGTGGGAGTTTTGAGCATAAGCAGAGTTGATGGAGGTCACTGATAGAACTGCAGCATTATTCCAAACAGATTTCCATCTCAAACTCATTTCAACAACAAAAGTTTGTGATTCTAACGAAATCTGGTTTCAATCTTAACAAAGTCTTTGAATAAAACGACACCCACATCGATGTGACTAACGACCAGCTCATCGAATGCAAACGGAGTCCCAGTTCAAGCACCAATCGCCCGGCATGTTCCCGGTACCTCTGAGCAGGCAGGCAGGGTTCAGTGGGCCCCCTTAACATTTTTTTACCCTCATTCACACTGATCTCAGCCTGTGGGAAAAGTATGTGTAATCCCTGCACAGCTTCCAGCAACCCTGTGAGCTCATCCTGAAAAATTCCATTTCCCTCCTATCTTATCTGTTAAAATGGAGCCAGGCTGCAGCTACCCCCCCCCCTCCCCCCGGGCCTCCCTGCTAAGACGCTAACGCACAAAGACCTACATTTACACACCAGAGAGCCTCAGAAGACTAAATGACTGCAGAGCCTGAGGGAGCAGGTACTACATACTACACCAGATATTAAGGTTTTTCCATTAAAGGTGAATCTCTGCAGTGCACACTGCCCGCACTGTAGCAGTCTTAGTTTAATATTTTAACATCGTTTAAAACGCAGATAACAGATGATCTTTGATCAGCTTTTGCTTTGATCCCAACATGCATAGCTGAGGCATTAACTTTGAGAACTAATGCAACATCACATCATTCCTTTATTTATTTATTTCATTTTATTAATTTATTTTTTTTAATCCAAAGCAATTTACAATTTGATGATTGAGGTCAGAACAAAGGGTCAGCCATGAAACCGCACTCCTGCGATACCTGCAATGAGGATTCGGAGCTGTGGCAGCAATGTGGATGCTCCGAATGTTTCTGCAACCCATTTTTTGTATGCGAACCACCGGTTGAGAAAATTCCATGCAAAAGTGTCCTTTCAAACAAGCTCCACATAGAGTTAAGTACTACAGGTACTATTAGAGAACAGAGTAAAGAGGACGTACACAGCATGTAGTGTACTCCACAGACAGATGGACTACAGTCTGGAACTGTAGAACTACAAAGTCTGTTTACAGTGGAACTGAGAACATGGACAATAAGTGGAGCAGAAAGGAGGCGTGTCCAAAGTTTTTATTAGTAGTAAAAAAAATATATAAATACAAAAGTATATGGACTTTATAGTCTACCATTTTAGGGCAGCAATTATTTGTTCTATTTTGAGATAAATGCACCAAAATTAATAAAACGCATTAAGCAAATAAGACTCACTGTGTGTAAATCTTATATTAATCTTTTTAAAGTAGTGCAACACGCTTCTTCATGCTTTGAGTGAAGTGCTTCATGAGAATGGTGGGAAAATGTTAGAGGGATGCAACAATGCTGGCTGTGGCTACTAAGCGTGATGCTGGGAATCAGGTCACTCCTGCATTGTGATGCCGTAAAACACACAAACCCGCTCAGTTCTCTAATAACACAGAGTTTACGAGATTACACGAACTCTGACTCATGTAAATAAACAAACACTCGGCACGCTGTATCGCTAAGGTTCTCTAAAATCCAGGTTCATCATCCCAGTTTACAGGCACGGTGTTGGTGACTGGTGTAGACAGAATCCTAATAAAATCTAGCTATTCTAATGCACATCCGACATTTACGCATAGTATATGAAAAAGCCTGTTCACTGAGAGGATTTCTTTGTTGTAATTACAATGCTTGTTTACATCTTTCTGAAATCCAGCATATAACCAGTTGATCATAAATAACACTGAAACAAATACACATTCCAGCTACAGGAGCTTCGATATGCAAACGAGATAACTTACTTGGGTTATATTAGTGATTGTACAGGAATACATCTTATAAAATGAGATGGCTAAATAACAGAACCCAATTTATAAACAACAGCCACAACAGGTTTAGTGCTGATTGGGAATCGGCACGCTGTTTATCTATATTTATCTATATTTTCATTGATGGTACATGATTTAAAATAATGTTAAACCACGTGCTCACGTTTCTTTGAACTGAACTGAAACACTTTGTTGGGAGCCTTTTCAGTGTTGTTGTTCAGCGCTCACAATAATGTTGCTGCAGCATTTTTGTTCAGTTGAGTTAAGATGCAGTATGACGTGGAGATGCTTCACGTCGGTGGACAGTTACAGACATCATTGTTCGGCCACTAGATGGCTTTTTATTGTTAGAAAAACGCTATCCTGTTACCCAGCAATCAACATTCAATTTAAAAACCGGAATAGATTACATCAAAGACATGTTTATTAATTATTGTTTTCAATAAACACATTTATGACTTAAAACTTGTTTTCTTAACACTGTTTTCGTGAGCGTTTTATAAATGCAATAAGGCATTTGAAGATGAGTATTATTGTAAATAAATCATGGGAAAGAGGTATTGTTAGGCCCAAGGAGTACATTTACACCTCTTTTCCATAATATTTTTTTACAATAATGCACAACCTCTCTTACCTTGTTACTAAATTAATGTAGCCTGTTTATCTCCTCTCACTGTGTATAGGATGTACAGTACACTATTTTGGGTTTTGCATATTGTTTTGAGGATCACCTGTACAGGCCTCATGCTGAGCTACAGCACCAAAAAGCCTGAAATGTTTTGTTTAGATCTTGTTACTACCCACCGCCCATGTACATGTGACCAAATCCCAGTGTGTGCTGTGTCCAGTGGAGTAAATGCAAATGGATAAACAGGATGTGAATACAACAAAATGTCCAGGACTTGATGTTTTTATAGGTTTTTTTTTGTTTTTCTGAAGAAAATAGCTTGTTGCTTTGATCACATTGTATTCAAACATGGGTTTCATCATCATCCAACTATTTTCCTGCTATTTTAATAGGAAAAACAACAAACAGTATTGAACGACGCACTTTTTTGCAGACCTGCAAAACTCAGGACACACTTTAGTTTTATCCAGAAACCACTAATGCATGCATGAGTGGTTGCTGTGGGTTATTTTGGGAAGCTGGTGGAGGATTTACAGTAATACAGAAGCACAGTAATACAGGAATTAGAAAAAGCAGAATGAGAACTGGGAAGGGAGTAGTTCTCTTCTAGGCGTCTACGAAAGTTTAATCGAATCCCACATAGCTGTTACATGCCATCGTTGCACTGTGTTTCACGGACACTAAGCAAAGCTACAGCTGTAGGAACTGAAGACGTTGCGCTGAATTGGAAGGTTTTTCTACAGTGACATCACGGATTGAGCAAATACACACAGCGGCTGCACCCAGCGGACGCACATTTAGCAAACAAACAATGCTTTATCCCACTTTAAGGGCGCTGTATTTAAAGACCATTACAGGCCGCATCCGTGCTGTAATGCGTCACCTGGATCAACACGGATAGTAAATGCACACACTCACGAACACACACACACACTCACACCCACAAAACAGATGGTATGAACACCTCACGCTACGTTCATTCATTAGCGCGCTCACGTCTGTCATTGTTACACCAACACAAACAGGGACAGGGCTTCCAGACTCTCACTCACCAACTGCATAATACCACAGTCCACCAAACTCTCTATAATGAACCAGCCAACATTGTACTTACAGTCACGACCAAAGCGTTACAAGTTAACATCGCAATTACAAGGGCTTTGGTATTTACAGTACATGTTTATTCCATTTTGTTTTGCATCAAACCAATTAGACAAATTACAACCTTTCTAAAGTTGTGAAAAGTGATTTGAAATTATGTTTTTAAAATTTGTATTTGGGCGGCACGGTGACTTAGTGGTCAGCACGTTCGCCTCTCAGCACTAGGGAATCCCCATCTGGTTGGAGTTTCCATGTTCTCCCCATGTCTGTTTTCTCCCACAGTCCAAAAACATGGATCAAGTCAATTGAGTTCTCCAAATTGCCCCATATAAAGTGTGTATGCATAAATTGGCGCCCTGTCCTGGGTGTATCTGCCCAGCACCCAAAATGTTCTCCCCTGGATGGGCATGGGGAACCCCCCCCCCCCCGCGACCCTAATAGAGACCCCTATATCATGTTAAATACCTTTATCCTAAATTAATTCTGCTTGTGAAGTATAAATGGTCAATTTATACAAAGAAAACAAAAACAATTCATTAATTAACACTAATTAGTTAATTAATTGGAAACAATTAATCGGATAACTGGAAGTGAGTGAAATAACATTTGCAAACGTTTTAACAGGACACACAGACAAATAGATGAAGCTAATAATATATAGGCGGTAAAAATAAATATGTAAGGTGAACTTAATTGCCCCAAACTAAAATAGTGTCTGTATGAGGAAGTGTGTAGCTCTTGACTGAGTCCACAGGGCCCTGACTTTAAACCCTAACCCCAATTGCTCTCTGGGCGTTGTTTACAAAAGAGGGGGTTGTAGAGTTGGGAGGACCAAATTAGGATGTGATGTCATGAATGATCCAAGAGCTATAATATGTAGGGCTCACAAAATATTGCCTATACAGTGTAGAAAGCCCATCTGGACTAGACTCAAACTTAAATGCAGACTTAAAATTGAGTCTGTACACCATAGTGCCGCAGAAAGCCTTACACACCTCACAGCAATGAGAGAATAATATTTGGCGGAGTTTGCATGTTCTTCATGCCCTTAAAAACCATAAGGGATGATATACAAGCAAGAGTCTGAGCTTTATAAACTAGTAGTGAGGATGGAGTGTAGTTTAAACAAAGATGACCGCTAAAAAAAGAAAAGAAAAAAAAAAAAAAAAAAAAAAACAGAGAGACTAATGTAAAGACAATAAGATTTTCATTGGCAGTGATGAGGATGGACAGGAACAGAAACGTGTACATTAGAGGGTCAGGACAGGTTTGATGGTTCGGCTATGTGTGGAGGAGTGATGCTGGATATATCAGGAGCAGCATGCTGAAGATGGAAACTGACAAGCATGAGAGAAAAAGGCAGGCCATAGAAGAGATTTATGCATGTGATGAGGGAGGACATGCAGGCAGTTGGCATGACAGAGGAGGATGCAGACGACAGGAAGAGATAGAAACAGATGATCCCCTGTGGCAGCGTCTAATGGGAACAGCTGAAGGAAGATGTTCCTCTGTACTCGCACAATTAACTATAGATCTGGGTATAGATAATATATAAATTAGGTAGAGAGATTCGACTGTATTGTCATTGATCTGTTCATGTACAAGGCAACGAAGTGTAAACACTAGCATTGTGCAAATGCAGGAAAGTGCAAAATGCGGGGTGTGCAGTACGAACTGAATGCAAAGCAAGTGAAATAGATGGAGTATGACGGGCGCATGTCCAACACCAATGAACACACAAATGAACTGAACGCTATTAAATCGGTCTGCATTTGTACAGAGAATGCAGATACAGAGGCTACACTATACTGTGGGTTCTCCATTCACACTCTCATGGAGCAGTGCATTGAGTCCAGGTAGCTGAACCGCTCAAATAGCAATCCACCAAAGTCAGAGTGTCTCCTGGCTCTTAAAGAGAACTGCAAAAGACACTCATGAATAATTGAGAGAATTAGTAGAGATTAGTAGTCTGCGCAAGGTGAACTTGACACGCCCTGAATCAAGCTGTGCCATGAACGGCTCGCCAAAATATCGCTAAAACAAGCCCCTATAAGTTTACAGAAAAAAAAAAACGTATTGCCCGAACACTTCATTTCTGTGAGATGAGATTCAATCTTGTAAAATTTTATTGATTTCTTGTATTGTGTTGTTTTAGAAAGAACTCAAAATGCAGGATTTAACCATTTTATTACGTCCACCTCCTTTTTTTAACTCATTGTTTATTTTATTAGCTCCATTTACCATATAAATGCACTTTGTAGTGGACTGTGTCCATCTGTTTCTTTCTGTACTCCATTTTTCTTCTCCCCTTTGACTTTGTTCTCTAATGGTTAAGACCCCCACAGAGCAGGTGTTATCGGGATGGTGGATGATTTGCAGCACTGCATTGATGCTAATGTGGCGCTGGCGTGCACCGGTATAAGAGAATGCGCTGGCAACCACGTTGGGCACAAAAGAGAAAGAACGCATGGGTGTGCATAGAAAAAAGAAACAGAAAGAGTGGGTTTGCATTCCAGTCTCTCCCAGTGTCATAGAAATATGAAGGAAAGTTGCTAACCCTGCCTGGCTTCCCCACCCAATTCCAGAAGAGCACACTGCAGCTCCCCACCCTATGCAGCCTTTACTGAAGAGCCGACAGTGAAAACGAAATGGTATGAACACTGACTGCCACAGTGGTTTCTCAGTGTGCGGTCATGTTTACCTTGTTGGAAGTTAAACCTGAGGCAGAATATTTCCAAACACTTATATTCTAGCAGCATGCGTATTACTGTATTATTAGTGGTTTCATTCACAAGGCAGGTTTAAGTGCTTCTTGGGCGTGTCTTTCCAAAGCGGTGCTTCTTTAGAGGTTGCAAATGACACTGTAACCGTTTTATTAGAATTTTCTGCAAATAGTTTTGTAATTAAAGCTTTTAAAAGGTAAGGAGCATGTGTAGTGGGACTTTACCTTAATGTTTACACTGTAAACACTAGTGCTAGGTGTTAATTAGAACAGCAAACGCTCTCAAAACACGGAATTTATTGATCTTTATTTAAAACTAGCTGCTTCTCAGCCCAGGCTTGGGATGACATTTCCTGCAAACAGTGTAAACATTGAAATTTATGTGTAATTGGTTGCTTCTTGGAGGTTATTTTAGTGTTCTTTATAGTGACAGTGGCAAAAAATAACTTCTGGTATTTGTTTGTATATTTTTTGTATTTGGAGTAGGGGATTTATCCTTCTTGAGCGGCTGGGACTGGACTGCAAACCGTGGGTTCAACAGATATTAGATTCTGTCCATCAGAACCAAAAGTTACATGGATTCTTTTAATTTAATTTAGACCGAAATAAATACCAAAAAAACAAAACAATAATAAACTGTTTTAAAACACTTTTTTAAAAATGTTGGGAAATCAAAATGACTGATATAAATCAAAACGATGAGATATTAAAGGATATTTAAAACATTCCTAATGTCTACTAAGGCTGGGTTGCTTGCTACTTGGGAATGTCCTGATATGCCAGATGCACGTTGGCACAAGCTGATGCATTCCTAAAAGGTGTGTTGTGACAGGTAAAAAAAATATGGGCACAGGAAGAGTGCCATGGGACAAAGGGAACCCACAAACCATAAACGGAGCCGAATCAACATGCACCTGCACTTTAGCTGGAGAACCTGGCGCCAGTTGAATCAAACAGGAGGTTTGTTTTAATGCTAAATGATCATCATGTGCACCAGACAAACTGTCTGCAAATCCTCTATAACCATGCTTTAAAACCCAAGTGGAACAGTTATTCAGCTTGAGAACATATCTGGGGGGGGGGGGGGGGGGGGGGGGGGGGGGGGGGGGGGGGGGGGGGGGGGGGGGGGGGGGGGGGGGGGGGGGGGGGGGGGGGGGGGGGGGGGGGGGGGGGAAAAAAAAAAAAAAAAACTTACTGAAGACGTCATCAGTCCTGTAGTATCTCGTATTTAACATCTGCATTGTATGTGGAAATGTTTGAAGACATGAGAAGATCATTCTCATGACATCATCAGTAATAAATAACTCTTCAAAGACAGCAGTTGCTTGGGTAAAGGACGATCAGTTGAGGATTGTGCCTAGGGCTCCGGTATGGTCAGAAATGCCACGGGGTATGTCACGGGTAAATATTAATATGAGCAGCAGCCTCAGGCAACTCACCTGGGGCACCCTGCACTGCAAGCATTTAGTGCATTCATATTAATTCTTGCAAACAGCATTCAAAGCATAAAGCTTTTATTTAACAGTTGGAATTAATCTGTCTGCCCTGATTTTTAGCATATTTAGCCATCTGCCATCAGTTATTACTTAGTTGTAGAGTTTTCAATTTTAGTTCAAATATTGAATTTTAGATCTGGGTCCTTAAAACTAACGCTGGGATCATCCATTTGAAAGCCTTAAGGACGTTTTGCTCCAAGTCTGCATAGGCGAAGGCAGCATCCAAGCCTTTGTATAAATCCCTGTGGTAACAATCTGTTCAGACGAGGACCGAGTCTGTGGGAGGATGAGTAACAGCCAAAACACGGCTATCAAAACATGTGACGTAAACAATACGGCAGCCGAAACAGCCGTCTGCTGGGATAAAAACCATGTGCTGGTGTTGTCTGCACACCTGGTAATGACATTAAACACTTGTTAGAGCAGTTTTAGTAATCAAGAAACCAAAACGAACTGCTTGTTTTTCATAAGAGAGCAGGGATGGCATCCTTGGAGGGCAAAAATGATTCTAGTGCATTGTTGAAAGCATGAATGAACAAATTTCAGAATGCTAAAGACTGGAAGCGGTAAGTATGAAAGTTTGAGCTTATTTAACAAAGTGCACACAGTACCGATCAGTTTGGACACGCCCCCTTCTTGCTCTTTTTGTCCATTTCCTCCACAATCATATAGATGGACTTTACAGACTGTAGTCCATCTGTGTACAGAGTGAAGGGGACGTACCCTGTATGTACTGTAGACCAGTGAGATTGGTACTGTTGCTAAGTCGGCGCAGCAGCACGGATGTGAGGATTTGTCTTTGTTGATGCTCCAGCTGTTGTGAACTCCACTTAAACTCTTTATTATTATAAGCCACAGAGTTCTGGCGAGCTTTACAGTTCTTAATTCCATTAGCATTTGTTTAGAGTTCCCTTTGGAGAAATTTTAAAATGCTACCTCAATACCACAAGAAACTCAGCATCGGGGTTTCCATTTCCCCGCTGACCTTGATTAAGCCATAAAGTATAGGAAGCACAGTGTTTCCCTTTGTTCTGACAGACCATCATGGATGTCGATTGAAGGGATTTTAGTGCTCCGCCATTACGACGGATTTCCGTCGGATGGATTCTTCACAGAGCTTCTACACTGAATTAAACCCTTTGCTACAGGTTCATGATATAACTGTACGCTGTGCAGGTTTTTAAGGATGTTTAGGATGGCACTTTTTGTTTTAATCCCAATTTAGGTGGAGTTTCCATGTTCTCCCCATATCTGTGTGGGTTTCCTCCTGGTTTACCAGTTTCTTTCCACAGTCCAAAAACACATTTAAGGTGAATTGGCTGCTCTAAATTGCGCCTACATAGTATGTGTGTAAGTGAGTGTGTAATCCAGTTATTAATTGGGGCCCTGTACTGGGTGTATCTGCCCAGCGCCCGAAACGTTCTCCACTGGATGGACATGGGGGTTTGAATCATACATACAGTTTGGAACTACAACTTCAGCATTTCATTTGGTCCTTAACAAAAAAAATTATTAAATAAAATAAAAAAATAATGTTCCGCTTCCACTGCTCATGAAATGTTAGCTCAATTGTTTACAATTGTCAAAACAGTACAGATGGGATTATCTACTGTTGCCACCACATACATTTTAAAATCCCATCACAGCAGGCTGCCAGTAACCCAGACAGCTATATGTTAAAGTGTTGTGACCCAGTTACCTTTGATTTGTTATTACAACCTGTTGGCTGCTTGTTGTGTGGTACCAAACAGTGGATCTATTTTAAGGATCAAGCCTGACATCAGGAAGCAGGTCATCACAGGGTCACTATGACCCGTTACCTTCTTTGCAGAATCCAAACACAACCTCAGATTTGGAGTTCAGTCACCGACATGTCAACAGTAACCGTGTCCACAACAACTAAGGAAAGAGACGCGTGTCGCCTTCAGGTAAACAAAGCTTGTGGCGTGCCTGTTTTGTTTCCTTGCATCACATGCAGCCGTTCGACCCTCCCCTAACAGTTTGTGCTTTCAAAGAATTTCTGTGGAAGTGATATAGCATGGCTTATCTCTCTCTCTCTCTCTCTCTCTCTGCTCTGTCACTTTTTTATCACTTTGGCTCACCTAACACCCCCCTCCCCCCTGTACCTACTTTGTCGCTCACTGTAGTTCCAAAGAAGCAACAGCATGTTTAAAACAAAGACAAAGGAAACTGGAACGAGAGATAACACTGTCTCTGTGTGTGTGTCTGTGTACATGTGTGTTCGCATGCACATAGCTGGTAATTCGTGGAAATGGTGTATATATATATATATATATATGGGCTGTTTGCAGTTATTTGCATGATAATTCAACATGAGGTTTTAAATTTGTAAGTATTTGGTATGTTCTTCACTCTGTAGCATGCACTCATTCTGTAATGCACAAAATCTTATTATTCATGTTGCAGTGATATTAAAAAGTTTGGCTTTTCTTTTTTTAAAATTGACCCCCCCCACACACACACACACACCCCATAGACGCTTGATGTGGGTGAGTTCAGGTGAGTGGAAAAGAAAGACCATGACAGTCAACAGTCTTTGATCTTTTTTACTCTTTATGTAGTTGTTGCTTTGAGGTTTGTCTTTTAGGTCATTATCTGACAGTCCCACTCAACTTCCATCTGTACTCCTGCAGTCCCCTTTTACTCCCCCCCCACCCTGGTATTATTTGGATGGTGACTCATCATCAGTTGCACTAATACGATGGAATCATAATTAATTTAATCACACAATATGCTGTGTTCTCTGTAAGACATGTCGACAGTGCCAGTCAAAAGGTAAAAACACAAAGAAAACCTACCCCGTAATGGGGAGAACATGGAACCTCAAACCCAGTTCAGGATTTGAAACTGGATTCCTAGTACTGAGAGTTTTCACGTTCTCCCCATGTGGGTTTTCTCTGGGTTCTTGCTTTCCTCACAGTCATGGATTTAAGGCAAATCTGTGAATTGGTTGTTTTAAATTGTCCCTATAACATGTGTGTCTGTATGAGTGAGTGTGTGCCCAGTGATTGTGTGCCCTGGTCCTGAGCGCTTGGTCTACCCACAGCCCGAAATGTTCTTCCCTGCATGGGCATGGAGAAACCTCTACAGGATTATGTGGAAGACATTAAGATGAGATTTACCTTTTATCAGTATTAGGTTTGAAATCCATCCTGCACCAGTCTGTTTTGACAGTTTAAAGAAATTCCAAAACGAAATGGAGATTCTGGGAAATCGCACCCGGTGAGGACTCCCTCCCGATTATCTGGAATAAGTCTTCTTCCCATCTATTCCTTCTGCTGTCACATTCCTCCTCGCACTCTGTGTGACCCGTACAGCTGTTCTCTTCCCTGCATTTCACAATGTCTTGTTGCATTTTCTCAACTGAAGTATGCATCTCGTATACATTTCCAAAGAAATGACCTCACCTCATTTCATGTTGGAAAAATGAGGTCTTGTAGGCAATGAGACAGAGCAGGGCAAAAAGAGCGAGTTATAATATCTACCAGAAAAATTAACACAAGGATATCATTGTAAAGTCAAAGAAAATTAAAATTTTAATTTCAGGAATTTATAAAACTTACATTAAACACTTCTCATCTCATCTTTAATTGTCTTCCGCCTAATTATCTACAAGAGATTGGGGGGGGGGGGGCTGGGGGGGTTCATCATGCCCATAAAGGATAGAATGTTTGGGGGCTCTGGGCAGGAACATCCAGGACATTTAGATTAGTGCAACCCAGAGTCAACAGTCATCTTGAATTCATGTTTTTGGACTGTGTGAGGAAAATGGAAAACAAGAAGGAAAGCCACACGTCCACACACAGGGACGTGAGGGAGTGGTAGCTCGGTGGTTAGGGTGTTGAGTTATCAATCTGGTTGGCGGTTCAAATCCCAGGTCCACTGAAGTTACCAGTGTGGGTCCTTGAGCAAGACCCTTAATCCTCATTGCTCCAGGGATGTTGTGATGAACCCTGTGCTCACCTTGTAAGTCGCGTTGGATAAAAGCATCCAATAAATGACCAAATGTAATTGTAATGCAAATGTAATGAAGTCACCAATGTAGTGACATTGCAGGAAAATGTAAAGCAAACCCTGTAAACAGTTATTTACATGTAATCAGTTGCTTTTTGGTGTTTTTTTAATTTAAATTTTTTAAAGTGACTCATTTATTAACTGCAGCATTAAAATAGTCAGACAGCACCTGGCTCAAGTGACTTGCTTATTGGTTTATTGCACGCATTGATAATCATGTCGTCATGATATACATTAACACTAAATCAAGCTGTCTGGTGTGCGATTGACCGCCCACTACGGATCGCTCAAACAGAGCCCCTTATTTGGCTTCTTGGCAGAGAGTATATAAACCTCCACAGGATCCCAAATAGTAAATCTGTTAAATGTATAGGTAATCAAAGCAATGGTGTGGATTTGTATAAAGAACACACACACACACACACATACAGTTTGGAAGTTACATAAAATGTATGCTCCCCTTTGGTACAGTTTACAAACTTAGACTTTCTCACAACAAGAAAGGAAGTGGGCTGTCTGCTAAAACCTGCGTTCTCAGACAGAAACGATAGAGAGTGCAGCTCCCAGAGGTATCTGTTTGAATATTTACACTGACTGCATGCTCTCGCTGTTGCCTTATCATGGCATTAGAAACCACATAAAACATGCTACTAGTATTCCTGCTACTCCTGCAGCTGAGAAAAAAAAAAAACAACCAACAAACCGAAAACCACAAGCATGCAACAACAACATAAGCTGCGGCGGCCGAGCTAAACTCGAAAGAGTTCAACCGAGTGCACCAGATTTAGAGTTGGAACTGCAGTGCAGCATGTTATTCAATATGCAACCGACGCTGCCATAAAAGACGGATCATTTCTCCGGGCTGCACATTCCTCCTGCAATGTTAGCGGCACCGTTACACAATGAGGCCGCGTGACCCGGGATGACACCCGGGACAGGCGAGGACAATCGGCTATAGTTTTCTCGTTTGGCGGGAGTGCACTAAGGGCGTGTAGCGAGACCTGCACTTAAAACAACCATCGCTGGCTCCACGTAATACCACACCACCACGTGCCTTTTCCCAACGCACACCCCATGTTTAAATCTTTGTAAATAATGGAGTAAGAGCTTTGGTGAGGTGTTACTGGATGAGCCGCTGGCACTGAGTAAGCATCAGAATATGGGTGGGGTTTTTGGATTTGTGTCCTTAGCAAAGCTGTATGATCAGGTATTTTATGGCTTATGGGTTGAGTCTCCCGTTTAAGCTCAGTTTTAGAAGAGCTGGATTTTTTTGTATAGTCTACATATGTTTATAAAACCCTACAATGCATCCTACAGCATCGAGTGGAGGCCTTTTATGGGAGAAAATGATTTAAACCAAACTATGAAACAAATTTAAAGATAATTCAGAGTTCACCACTAAATTCATGTAATAGCTTTAAAATACAAACTAACAATTAAAAAAAAAAAAGCTGTTGCAATTTTCAAATAATTAAAATGAACAAAATGAAAATTGTTTCTAGGTGCGTTTTTTGTTTTGGTTCTAGGCAGCTCAGAGGTTACAGTGTTGGACAATCCATCGGAGGGTTAGGGGTTCAAATGGCAAGTTATTATTTTGTGCCCTTGAGCAAGTGTTTGTCGGCAAGATAAAACAATATGCCAGATGGCAATATGCCAATCATCATCATTGGGGTAGATATATTCACAAGCAGGGTTGCTATTTAAACGGTGCAAACGAAAGGCATGAAAATGTAAGATAATGCATCTGACGCAGCTTACTGTGGTTATGTTAAAACTGAATTATAAAATTAACATATATATATATATAATATTTTTATTATTTTTTTTAAACAAACTTATAAGTTTATCCTTTTTAGTTCCTCAAGTTGGTCTTTGTAATGCAGTACAAAATGTCAGATGAGGAACCCTCGTTGTGTCTTATTGCATGATCTCTGTGTACAAAAGGGGTTTTCCTCAACAGGTTTGCGCAAACCTGTTTGGAAACACTCAGGGAGAAGGCGTAGGGTCTATGGATGAGTAAGTTTACTGCACGTGCTCACATATCCACCCAAAGCTAATCCCTGGAAGCACCACCTCACTTTGTGATTCACAAAAGTGAGACAACGTCTTGCGGTTTAGCATAAACACGGACCAGACATCCAGTCGCTCACAAGGCTATAGGACGTAAGAACCATAAGAGAGCGAGAACAAACCGCTAAAGAAGAAGGAATTGAGGACAGGGTGACCTGAGACAGTATCAGACAGTTCCTAACCACTTCCATACACGTGTCAGGTCAAAAATGAGCAGAGCAGAACCCACATTCCGGGTCGAGACAATAAGTGCTGTGTTTTTTTTCATCCCTCCTCTCTTCTCTCTCTCTAACGCCATAATTAAATGCATGTGGAGCCACAGAGGCAAGAAAAGTCCAGAGACTCAAGCTTTGGCTGGGTTAGCGCTGGAGCCGAGCCCAATGGAACAGGAACTCAGAGGGTTCAAGTCAGGTAATCCAGGCTTCAACTCCCTCCCCTCACACATCGGGCCAGACGACGGCTTTCTCCAGATGACAGAGTTTCCATTTCTCATCCAGAAAACGTGTGTGTGTGTGTGTGTGTGTGTGCGTTCGAGATAGAAACAGACAAAGAAAGGCCACATTCAAGACGACAGAAGAGAAAATGAATCACAGAACGCAGACAAAAAGACAAATGTTTCTTGTCAGGCCCAACAATAGACCCAGGATTTGTATTGTAAGTTAGTTCCGATTACACAAGTCTTCTGTTCTTTTATTAGAACGGCAAAATGTGTGATAATGTTCATGTTTCCAGTAAACATTTAGAAAGCATGTTTTTACATGAAGAAGAAGAAGAGAAAAAAAGATGATCTATGGGACTGTCTGTATTTATAAAATAGTTCGAACCGCATTCTGTCCCGTCTGCGGTCCGAGTCAGTTTTGGATTGAAATTGGGAGCTTGTTTGGATGACAGGATTTAACTGTCGGGCCGTAAATAAGGTCGAGCTGCTTTTCTACCAGACTGCACCGCGCACACCCGGCTGACTCATTTGCTGTTATGTCTCGCACTCCGTTTCCTTCTCGTTCATGTTACACCAGGGTCGAATGCGAACGCAGTGGGCCAAAAATTTAAACTTGGACAAAGTCGCTGACCAACATTTCAATTTATTAAAAAAATATTTTCCTCCAGATCACAATGAACCTTTTCATATAGAAATAAACAAGTTTTGCTCAAACATAAAAAATAGAACAAGCTAAGCTTAATACTTTATACTACAGAACTCATCCCTTTTCTTGCCACTGTTGCTTCAACGCATATTTGTGAGGACGTTGGACGAGAGTACCTTAACATTAACCTCCTAACCATGAGGCCATTTAGCAGACGCTTTTGTCCAAAGTGACTCAAGTATCCCAACACAGAGTCGGCCATGCAGCCACCTTGGAACTGTGAAGGATTTGAACTCGCAGCTTTCAGATTGATTGTCCAACACTCGAACCACTGCGCTACAACACCCAAACCGAACAGGTTTGTGTCCCCACGAAGTAAGCCATAGCGAAACATGATCACACAAGCAGGTAGATGTGGGCCCATGTAAATTATTTGCTTTGAAACTTTATATTGTTTAATTTATTTATCAAATGAATCCATCTGATGCAAAATGACCACACCTTATTCTGCTAATAACATTTGTGATGGTAGTTCAAAAGAACCTTGGTTCCATGGGAAAACCGCAGACCGAGCCGAACGCTTCTAATAATTTCACACATTTGTGTATATTTCCATCCGTCTGGCTTATCAAGGCAGCAGTCTGAGAAATTCTGGGTATTGCAACATTCCTGTTTGCTGACGGACGTCGTTAAAGAGATTTAGAGCTCAGGTTTTCATGTGATTTCTTTGTATGAGCCTCCTGTTATTGCCAAAATACAAATTAGAGCTCTACTCAAGCAAATACAAATAATGCTGAGATATATATATGGTTTGATGACAGTAATGGTTTAGGTGCTGTGATGGTGCTGTAGTTGGTACTGTACCTGCAGCAATTTCTGTAGGATCAGACATGCTTCCTTTTATGTGAATTTTGCATGCTCTCTGCATGTCTACATAAAAAAAGTGCATTTTGATCTACCCCATTTTAAATTGAATTGTTAGTAGTATTTAGAATTGAGGACCTCAGCTGTAAATATCAAAAGTGTCGCTTTAAAATGTAGCTGGATCTCATCATATGTTCGTTTACGTACACTGGGAATGTGAGTTCTGTAACCACCATGTAATTTATAGTGGATTGAACAGCAGGTCACAAACACATTACTATTTCAGATACAGAATTACAAATAAGGTGGTATATTGGTTACCACAGCTGCCTTTCAGCGCTAGGGATCCCGGTTCGAATCTCAATCTGGGTGGAGTTTTTGTTCTTGTGTCAATCTGGGTTTTCCACAAAGGGGTAGTATAGACACCAGCCATAATATGAAAACATTAGTGTAGACACCTGAGAGAGTATTTCAGAGCACTAGGTCAATAAACGTTGCTATGAGCAAGTTTCCAGCTTCACTGTAATGTTATGTTGCCATGTGCGTGTGTACACTGTGTTGGAACATGAGTTAGTGCTAAAGCACCCAAGATGGCATATAGGCTAGAAACCATTGTTGATGTACACCAAAACAAAGCAGAACTCATAACCCATACAAAACAGCAACGTTCCTAAGAGGCATCGAAAATATTTCCACTGTTGGTGTGTACTCGCTAAAGTAGGTGAGGTATTCTCTGAAGAAGCAGTTTACAGATCAGGAACACAGAGTTATGTTCTACTGAACTTGGATAAACTAACACCATGGAAAGTGTTCCAGCTTTCACACTACCTTTGTTTTTGTTATTGCAGACACTCATATTAGAAGGTTATACGGCGAGAACGGAGTATAACTCGGGGTTATGACAGGAAAAAATATATATATATATCAGAGTTGATTGCTTCAGTTGGACTGGAGTTTCTGTTCCTTTATATCAAAGAGGTTCCTGCGGCATTGCAGGTACATTTAATAAAAAATGGCTTAAGACATTGAGGCCCATGTTTTAGTAAGCTTTAGGCACGTCGGCAACCGGAGGATATATTTTGGGGTTTAATTTTTAAACTTTGGGTAACACTTTCTATGAACTCAGTATTCATAATGCTTTACTATTACTATGACGTTAGTTCATACAGCATTCATAATGTTAAATAAAATTTTTCATAAGAGTCTGTTAATGTACATAGCTGTTCATAATCAGTCATGAAGTGTTATAACAATGACAAGGCTTTATAACAAAATTTACAAAACATTTGATCTTTACAAACTTTGGACTGGGGGGGGGGGAAGCATCCTTACTCAATACAACATGATGTAACTTCACTTAAAGTCTGTAAAGAGCCTTTATAATCTATTAACATGTATGTACATTAACAGAGGTCTATGACAATTGCTATAAAGCATTATGAATACCAAATTCATTGAAAGTGTTACCAAACCATGTGCTCACCATTTTCCCCAAATGCACAATGTGACCACATTTATATAACCTGTTTTCCTTTTTATAAATACACCTTTTTATTTCTTCTTAATGGTACCATGTGATGTGATGCCAACAGAGAAGGGTTTTACCGTCAGGGTAAACAAAAATAAAAGATCTTAACACAGCACCGGGTGAGGCTGGAGTTAAATAAACTAAGGTTTACAGAAAATCTCCTAATCCTTATTCACAAGCATGTTGAAGGATTTGATGTTTGTGGTGCAGCTTTAACGCCAAATACCCTGGGAACCATGATGGACGTTCTTACCTTTTTATAATGAGGGATTAAGCTTATTAAAGACAAAAACACAACATGTGGTGTTGCGCTACCGCAGGAACATGATAGAGGGAAACTGCTGAGGCTATTTATGTAGTTTATTCCTGATGCTTAATGGATTTGTAATCATTTTAAAGTCTTTTTTTAAAGAAAATGAAAATGTAATGGATTGCAGGTATTAAATTCATATTCATTTGACTTGACAAACGTATTGGGTCACAGAATTTCATCAATGAATGCAGGTGGGTCAAATACAGTCAAAGTCAAACACCTAGCAAATACCTAGCTATGCTGCAGTGACAAAATAGTTGATCCTAAAGAGCTTTCTGAATCTGGGCGTTGTACTATTACAGGATGTCGCCACATGCAATTAGGAACCAGAGTAACTCAGCCATAAAGTGGCAGCCCAAGTTACAAAGTGAAGTCGCTAAGTGCAGAGGCATACTGTGCATTAAAGTCGCTGGCATCCAAAGAGCCTCTGAGATTAACATCAGCACAAAAACTGTACCAGAGCTTTATTACAGGAGTCTCGGAGACTGAACAGCTGCATGCGAGCCATGCAATCACCATGCAATCCATGCAATCACCAATCACAATAGATGGAACAGTGTAAAACATGGCACCACTAGACTTTGGGATTGGTGAATAATCTATCTGGCTCATTGTGCCAATTCTGAAGTTTGATGGAAGATTGCTAAGATTGTTTTTAGAGGTTGGTTTAAGACCCATTGGAAATTATTTTCTTTTTCGTTAAAGAGAATTTTGGCTTACTGGATGCTTGGTAAGAACTATTGGTTCATAGTGTTTCACATGATCGACACCAGACTTCAGCACATATTTGTCGGGTTTAAGAAAGAAAAGCTAAGTCGTGTGGATTTGCACTCAATATGTATAAGTAAAAAAAAAAAATTTTTTTAAAAGCTGCTTAACAGCTGCACTTTATGTAAAAGATGCATGATCGTTAAAAGAACAAAACAAAATAAAACTGATGCTGTGATTTAATTTTCTTTTCCTTCTGTTTAATATTGAAAATCAAACTAAGAATTTTACACTGTTGGAGTTGAATAGCTCTATTTGTAAAATATAAATGATTACAACATTTAAATTATATGTGTTTTAATTCTTTTGTCTGTAAAGCATCTCAGTCCTGGGAATCCAGGTTCTCCAACTGCATGGAGTTTTTATGTTCTCCCTATGTCCACATGGGTTTCCCCTGGGTCCTATGGTTTTCTCCCACAGTCTGAAAAAATGGATTTGAGGTGAATTGGCTGCTCTCAATTGCCCCTATATAGTGTGTGTGCACGCGCAGCGCGAGTGAGTGTGCCCAGTGATAGATTGGCGCTCTGTCCTGGGTGTATCTATCTAACCCTGTGACCCTTATGAAGTTCTAAGGTTTTCCAGAGGAAAAAAAAAAAAAAAAAAACACACAACCAAGTGATTTTAAAGATGAGTAAAATGCATTAGTTTAGTCATTATCATATACTCAGCTGTCCACAATTTATGCTACAGTCATCCAACATGTGAAGAATATTATATCTTTCTTTAAAATTCATTTGTAAATAAATAAGGATGGTATAAACAATGGATACAGATAATTACAGGAGGATATCTTTGAACTTCAGTTAAAATTAAGCATGTTTACATTGCAAAATGGTGATTGCGTGAATGCACAAGCTATGATGCCATGCCAAATATGATATTATGCAGCCCCATGTCACTTGCACCTCCTCCATTGCATGGTATAGTGAACCCTGCCCCCTAAGACACTCACAGAGGGAATGATGCCAAGCTCCCTGGCATGAAAGCATACATATCTAATTAAGCCAATCACAGAAGATTCAAGAAGCTCCAATTGTTTTGCCTTTTAACCCTTGCCAAATGTGTACAGTCAAAGTGCCCTGGTGATGTAGCTCAAGGCCTTTGGCCTGCTTCCACTCTTTGAACTTATACTCTGACAAAGTACAGCAGTCTGGACCGTCACAATGGCAAGACATGCAAGTGGCTGGACTGAGCCGAGGCATCTTGCTAGAAGTACAAATGTTGTAGATGGAGAAAACCCACAGGGCTGTTAGATGCCTTCACAGGGCAAGACGGTGTTGTATTTCTATTTTTTCTATTTAAAGAAGATTTACAAAGCTCCACTATGTGTTTACATACAGGTCCATTGTCTCGTGTTTAAAAGCCAGTTGATGTGTATTATTATATGTGACCAAGCATAAAACTCTTAGGTACCTATATCTTTACAATCATTTCCTGTGTCCATCTATGGCAGTTTAGGATGCCACTAAATCTGTACTTAATATTCAGGTCCAGTTACTGATTGGTTGCTGAACTACAGTCTGATGCCATCTGCAACTCGGCGAGATCAAAGCATCATCATGAATTAAACATGGGTTTGGCTTGAAAACATGTAGGACAATGTTAAGAGATTTGAACAAAGAGGCTGACTCGCAAAAAAGTCCTGAAGCAGGATTTTTATTTGTTAATGCAGCAGGAAAATGAGCTTTAATGTGGTGACTGTTAAAGAAACCAACATTAATTAAACCAAGGACTGGTTCATCAGGACAAGTGGGATTTAAAACACAAGAGTATGTTAGAGAATCAACATCTTGTCATGTATTAGAACCCCAACAGTACCACCACAGAGCAGGGATTATTTGGTGGGTGCATTATTCCTATCCCAGCAGTGTCACTGAGGTTTTTAAACTGCCTTACTGCCTTCCTTGTCTGTTTCTTTTGAGGTGTGACCGGCTTCCTGGAGATCTTCATCCATGGCTCTGACGATGAACACTGATGGAACCTGAATATCCATTGGACTGGCGGTCCTGCAGGACGCCCCCTTAATGGACTCACTTATAGTTTTCCAGTTTTTAGTTTTTCCATTTGTTAAATGTCTCTACATGGCTGTCCTACATTGTTGTTGCTGCCTGGCCGCTCAAGGAGGATGAGTCCCCCACTGAGTCTTGGTCCTCCCAAGGTTTCTTCCTTGAATAACAACATAAAAGAGAGTTTTTTCTTGCCACTGTCGCTTCGGCTTGCTCTTTGGGGGTTTAAAGGCTTTTCATTCTGTAAAGCTGCTTTGTGA
>JAFMOD010000565.1:1480048-1517366 GCA_019802435.1 Corydoras maculifer | reverse complement strand
TCTCTACATGGCTGTCCTACATTGTTGTTGCTGCCTGGCCGCTCAAGGAGGATGAGTCCCCCACTGAGTCTTGGTCCTCCCAAGGTTTCTTCCTTGAATAACAACATAAAAGAGAGTTTTTTCTTGCCACTGTCGCTTCGGCTTGCTCTTTGGGGGTTTAAAGGCTTTTCATTCTGTAAAGCTGCTTTGTGACAATGTACTGTTGTAAAAAGCGCTATATAAATAAATAACTTGAACTTTAAATGAAACTACAGCAGCACTGCTGCACTAAAACCCCCTCACCACATCAGTGTCACTGCAGAACTGACAATAAACAATCCACCACCCAAATGATACCTGTTCTGTGATGCTCCTGACCAACAGAAAACAGAGAACCAACAGGGGACTAACAAACACAAAAACACAGATGGACTACAGTCTGTAATTGTAAAACTACAAAGTCCATCTATATAAGTGGAGGAAACAGATGATAGAGTACGAAGGGGGTGTGGCTAAACTTTTGGATAGTACCATACATATATATTTTTAAAACCACACTACATTGTAAACACCTAAAATAATAATCGTTTAAATTTTAACACTCATGGTAGTGCACAAATCTATTGTGCGGATGAGATGGGTACACCGACACACACACACACACAACCACGCAAAGAGAATTACAACAGCAAACAGGTGCTATTCTGTGATTTCCAGGAATCGAGATGCTGCTTACACGCGTGTTGTCCTGATGAGATCCCAGGTGAGATCTCAGAATTCTCCACGGCTTTCCTCTCACAGCACAGAGCTCTGCTTATCACGCAACCTGTTCCTTACCAACATCACGCTTAAGATGGACTCAGTAACACCTCACAGAACTCATTTTCCAGAGAGAGAGTTCATGGACATTAAGATCCTGTATATATAATTATTTTCAGCAAATAAAAACCACTACAGACCTAACTGTGTACGAGGACATGGTCACACACCGTAACAAAAAATAGCTTTCCCTAAACTGTTTCCACAACGTTAAAGCTATAAAAATGTCAGGAGCATCACGGAACAGGTATCATTTGGGCGGTGGATTGCTTTTTGTCAGTTCTGCAGTGACGCTGATGTGGTGAGGGGGTTTTAGTGCAGCAGTAGTTTTATTTCTCCACCTCAGTGACACTGCTGGGATAGGAATAATGCACCAACCAAATAACCCCCGCTCTGTGGTGGTACTATTGGGGTCCTGACCATTAGAGAACAGATTAAAGGGGAAGTACACAGCATCAGAGTTTGTACTGTAGAGCACAGATGGACTACAGTCTGGAATTGTCCATCTTTAGGGTAACTGGAACTGAGAATATGGACAATGAATGGAACCAAAAGAGGGTATGGTTTTTTATATATATATATATATATATATATATATATATATATATAAATCTGTTCTATAGAGCGAAAGCCTTTTTTTTATGAATGTAGGTTTATGGGCTACGCTATTCCCCATAGACCTACATTCATAAATAAAAGGCTTTCGCTCTATAGAACAGATTATTGTTTTTTATAATTTAGTTTCCGATATTGTGTGTTCTACATAAGCTCATAAAAGCAATCTTTAAAGTCCATGTTTTTAAAATGTATTCAGTTCCGAATGTTTTGTTAATTCTACCTCCTTCATCCTGGTGTCATCCTCATAGCTAATTTGAATAACATTTGGCGAAGCTATATTACAATAAGCATACATTATTGTCATGCATGTTTTTTTTTAAGAAAACACAGATATGCGTTCTTGTAGAAACCACACTATTAATGTGCAGAAAAAAGTTAATAAACTGAAAAAAGCAACATATTTGTTTAATGCTCCAGAGAGTAAAATTACGTTGCTTGAAAGGCAACACTCCAGAGGTCAATAAAACATTCTCATTAAGAGAAGAAAGGATCTCATAAATCACATGTACACTTACTGGCCACTTTATTAGGTACACCCCCACGGTTCTATACACACTGGCCATTTGATCAGTTCACTCACCATATAAATGCAATTTGTAGTTCTACATTTACAGACTGTAGTCCATCTGTTCAATGGCAGGCTGTGTGGCTCTTTAATGGCTTTAATAGTCAGGACTCCCATAGGACTTTCATAAAGCAGCTGTGTATCTGGTGGTATCTGGGTGGAGAAGGATTCTTAGGCAATACAGTGACATAAATCCCATTGATAAATAGATAGCAGCGTTAATAGTGTTGCTGAGTCTCGAGCATCTTCTATTTCCTTATTCACAGAAGGATGCCTACAGGAGCCTAGTGGCTGGACATTTTTGGTTGGTTGACAGTCATTTTATTCTCAGTGACCCCAAAATATTTAAAAATATCAATAGCAGCACCACCACCGCCGACGCTTCAGTATGACTGCAGCGCTAAGAACCACCCACCACCCAAATTCATGGTTCTCATTTACGGGAGATTAAAGTTCTTAAAGATTAAAGTTCTCAAAGCATAATTTTCACATCATTATAGCAAAGACAGACCAACACCCGGTTGACGGCTCGCTACAGAACCCTAAAACAGGGGCCCTGAGTGTGTGTGTGTGTGTGTGTGTGAGAGAAACGGAACGGACATTTATTTTAAATAAATAGTTGTAATCCAGCACATTACAATAATAAATACAAAGTAAATGCAGTTCCATTTAAAAAAAAATAAATAGTAATATTTCTATTAATGCCTTCATGTAGATTTCCAATAGTCTTCTCCAGTTTCAGGTTCTACAAACCTTTAAAAATGACTCCATCCTGTTAATCCAGGACCAGGGTTACGTTTGAACAAACCACACCTTATAAAAGGTGTGAGGTGTAAGACCCTCCCAGTGAAAGTTAAAATGCTGACGTATGTACATACGCAACTTGCATGACCAGTTGTGTGTGTCTCTCAGCCTCAAACACTTGGTGTGTCTTCTGGGAAAGAAATCGAAGAGATGTACGGCACAGACACACACTTGGGTGGCGGCAAGACCCAGCTTGCCATCAGAGCAGGATGCTGCTTATCCCACGAGAAAGCAAAGGTAACAGAGTTGCTCTTCCTTTATATCAGTTCTACTGAGACCACGTTCTTTCACACGCATGCAACACAGCATTTTTACCTTTTTTCATTTGTACCACATCAAAACTCAGCCGTATGTTTTCCATCCGGTTCTGTCTACTCAGTTGGGACTGGTGCAGGCAGCATCCTGCAGCAGAACAACACAGCACATCCTGCACTCCTGCAGCAAATCACACTAATAAATAATGAAGCGGGCCCTGCGTGGTGTGCCTGGGCAGCAGCCTCGCTGGTGTCAGCTATTTTGAGTAATATATACATAGGGGATAAGGTTCAGTTAGCTTTGCTTATTAAGCGGAGCAGCTTTGTGTTATGGTTCTTAAATACAAAAGATGTTAGACATGAATGAACTGTAACGGCAAAATACAAATAAAATTAACTACTATGTAAATTAGCTTTATGTTGTCTACATAAGAACCATCCATCCATCACCTTCCACTTAATCCACTAGGAATCAATCCCAGGACCTTCTTGCTGTGAGGTGCTTACTGCTCAACTGCACCTGCTTCTTATTTCACCTCCAATGATCTGCTAATTCAAAATCTTTACATGTTTCCACTACTCAGATATGTAAGATCAGATAATTTTTCTACATCATTAAACAAAAAAGTCCACACACACACATACTTTTTATTTATATATATATATATATATATATATATATATATATATATATATATATATATATATATATATAAACACTATATATATTACTGTTTTAAAGGTGAAAATTATGCACAAACATACATAGTTTTGAAGAGTTTCCAAATTTTAACCACCAATGTATCTGACCAAAGACCCCAAACTTGTCTTTAAAGCCTTCATCCTGTGGGAAATCTGCCCTTTGGTATTTATCTTCAAACTACATAGAACGTGTGCCGCCTTTGGGTCTGGGGAACGATAAGATTAAGACCTTTGTTTGCACAAAGAGTTTTGTTTTTAAAAACAAGCTCGCTGTATCTTTATTCTTTATTACTCAGACATTTGTGATATGTTCAGGTTCATTTCAGAACTGAATCTGCTCTGAACATTTGGTTCAAACCAGGGACATGCCTTTCCTGGCAATACAGCACAGGTGTTAAAAGATACAACATGTGGACAAACATTGCAGCAGCTACAACTATAATGTCTTTCTATGAGATTTTGGAGTGTGGAAACTTTGCCATTAAGTAGATTGCCATTAAGAGTTTGGACAGCCCTACTATTGGGGTCCTGACTATTAGAACAGAATAAAGGGGATGTACACAGTACTGTTTCTCTGAGGGAACTGTCATGGTAAATGATGTAAGGGTTGGAAGTGGGTTTTAATCTCCGCTCTCTAAAAACCTGCACACCGACCAAGAGCAGAACCTCAGGCAGGTGCATCACCTACCTTGCTCACAACCTCGATTTTGCCTCCAATCAGCCATGCCGCTGCCTTAGTCACATTAAAGTGTGTTGTAAGAAATTAGAATTTTTTTTTATACTGTTCAGTCAATAATAAATATAAAATTGTGAGTATGTTGTTCAAAAAGTGATAATAGGATTTCTCTACTAGCTGTAAACAGTTCTAAAAAATGGAGTTTGCCTGAGGATTCATATTTCATGTTTAAGTGGATCATATTTTCGAAGGTCAAAAGCTTCAGTTCAGTCGAAATTGTTTATCTGTGACATTGTAATTTGAATTGTGTTTTTAATGTTTCCAGTATGCTTTGACTCTCATCACTGATGACCCTCACATTTCAGCTTTATCATGCTTTTTTCACTTGATACTACGATGGCAACAAGGTTAGGCCAAGGACAACAACAGAGCAGAAACAAATGTTGCATTGCCCTAACATCCTCGATCACCAACCCCCTCCATCAAAGCCTAACAGAATAAATACAGTGTGAAAGCAGTTTTACTTTTGTCGAAGGTTTGCTTTTCAGTAATATACTTACATTTAACATAAGTTCAAGTTTAAGTTTATTTATATAGCTCTTTTTAGAATACAATTAGAATTGAAATTACAACAGTACAATTGCACATTGTCACAAAGCAGCTTTACAGTACTCCGGGCCTGAACGAAAGCAGTAGCATGTACAGAATGTCCATTTTCAGAAATCATTTTCAAAAGCTGTAGCAGTTCAGAGAGGCCATCCTGCAGGACTGCAACGCCACCAGGCCAAAAGAAATCCAGGTTGTAAATCAACCATCACATTGCAGCTGACATGAGGAAGGACTCGCCATGTTTGTAATTCCGCTTCATGATGCGCCATATGAACAGCACGTCATAAAGCTTCACCATGAGACAGATGTGTAGGTCGTCACTCAATCAATTAGTCCTATTTTTTCTACTCAATATGCAGCTTGATTTGGGGTGTGGTGGTGTGTATTTGCCATCATGACGAAAAAAAGGCAAGTACTAATTCTTTTAATTATTCATGACCATATTCATAGATGTTAGAATAAGCATCCACATGCAACGATCAAAACTATCCATCATCTTTCACTTTATCTTCAAGGAAAGCCTACCCAGGGGAGAACGTTTCAGGTGCTGGGCAGATACACCCAGGACAGGACGCCAATCTATCACTGGACACACACTCACTCACACACTCACTCTATATGGGGCAATTTGGAGAATTCAATTGACCTTGATCCATGTTTTTGGACTGTGGGAGGAAACTGGAGAACCCGGAGGAAACCCACGTGGACACGGGGAGAGCATGGAAACTCCACCCAGATCGGGATTCGAACCGGGAATCACCAGAGCTAAGAGGAAAACATGCAAACCACTAAGACACCATGCCGCCCTGATAAAAAATAGTTTGTGTTCAATGTACAATAACATTAAGGCAGTGATTTTAAACCACCACAATTTTTACTGAATAAAATAAATTCAGTTGTTAATGTTGGAACGTAAAAATGCAGGTGGATAAAGACGACGCATTTATCACAGTCATGTGCATGTAAATGTAAACACCGAGCTGTCTGACATGATTGCGCACTATTCAACTTATTTGCTGTAATAAGTCTTTAAAATGTTAATCTGGACTGAAGCCAAGCAATATTACCATAAGGACCAAACAGCCCAGCTGGGGCTCTTTGGTGCTAAAGTCTGACACAGAAACTGTCATGGGGGCTCACAGAAAAGCCAGGTGGAGTGTGAATTAAGAGTGATGGGCGTTAGAAATGTGAGCTGAATGGGGGAAAAAATTAATTAAATGCATTATCTGAGCAGGAAAAAAAAAACACAACATCAATCAAAGCGTCAACAATAGAAAGAGGGATGTCATCCATTTTGATATCAGGTTTCCGTAATGCGGTTAAATTAACTACAATTTTTAGTATATTTTACAGTTTGGTAGTTGAATTTTATGCTTTAATAGTAATGTTTCTGCATGAAGACTTTGTTGTAAAGTTTACACGCTGATTTATTTAAACATGCTGATCTTTAATTATGTGATTGATGACAGTGTGGGATCTGCTGATGAATGATACTGTATCTTAATTAGAAAAAAAAAAGATACCTAAAGATATCTGTGTGGGTGCAAAATCATTTATATATTTAAAGTAACTGAATCATCTTGAGGTTCTACACCCAGCATTTTATTATTTTTTTTTTATTCTGAATGGATTTTACATATTCAGGCAGATTTAATTTATGGTCATAAGACACTATGGGAGCAGCCAACCACGCAGCTTTATTCAGGGCGTGTCAGGGTGTCTGCCATCGTACACAGTACAGTGCAGTCTATGTTTCTGCATTCTCTGTACAACTGCAGTAATATTTAATAGGTGTTTAGTGGCATTGGACACACAATAAAGCCATTTTACATCACTTGTTAATATAAAATAATCATAATTGAGATCGTGTTCTAATATATATTTGAAAAGAATTTCTTATAAACCGGGTCTGAGTCCAAATTCCTCCCAGTCTGCCCAGCAAGAGGGAACTGCTGATGTAGTCCATTCATCAATAATGAGAATGCAGTAACCCCATAAAATTCATCATGGGTGAGGTGTGGCATTGTTCTTCTGGAACAGAGTGAAATAGAAGAAAGGCTGCGGTGATTAAAAAGACTTATTTCAGACAGAACAGAGTGTGGTAATGATCTCAGAAGGCTCTAGGGCTCCCTGCTACTCCTGTCACCCTTCAAGGAGATTTTATGAGAAAGAACACCAAGACCCGCTGAGTGACTAGTGAAGGGTGGAAATAACTTTTCCCCTCTCCATGTGCCAAATATCCATCATGTGCCAATTTACAAATCCTTGTGCCTTAATTTGGGAAGTACAGAGCAAGACTGCAGAAAAGACCCTGAAGTCCCAAAACTTTGTTTTTTGATTTACGAGGTATTTTATAAGGTTACTTGATTTAATATCTAATCAACTGGACGACTAACCTTCAGTCATTTTAATTTACAGTAATACAAATGTGTTCTGGATGGTCCAGTGGTGGCGCTAATACATTTTGCCTGCTCAACTCAACATGAGGTATGATGGTCACAGTGCCTGCAAAGGTTTCTTATAGCAATATAGCTAAAAATTTCATCCCATCATCCTGACCGTTTGCCTCATGACTGCCCCACTATATAGAGGTGATTTAGATCAATTCAACTTGAATCCATATTTTGGGACTTTAGAAGGAAACCAGAGAACCAGGCAAAAAACCCACGTGGACAAAGGGAGGACATGGAAACTCCACCCAGATTGGGATTTAAACCTGAAATCCCAGTGCTGAAAGGTGGACATGCAAATGTTCTAGACCATGGTGTACTTTGATCTTCACTGAGAATCAGAGAATTCATTGAGATTAGGTTTGTTAAAACCACTCACTTGAGCTGATGGACAGAACTTGGTTTCTATTGGACCCACAGGATTGTAGTCCATCTAGGATGTTCCTGTAAAGACCATTCTTTGCATTCATGTCCTCTTCTGATGCTTTGTCCTCACAAAATTTGCACATTGTAGGATCGGGCTTAAAACAATATGGCCAATGTGCCGTTGTCCACACAGTGATGTCTTTCAAACTGACAACTCTGCAGAATATTGCAGACATCCAGCAAATGCCCCCCAGCAAATTTCTCATTTATAAACATCAATAAATTATAGAGTCATTAGTGATTCATTTTAGTGAATTGCTTTATTCAGTTGAACTCAATTATTGATGTATGTACTTATTTATTCAATGTCAGTACAATACTTTTTAAACCTTTAGCTTATGGCCCACATTAAAGCGTTATAATAAATCACTGTTAGTAAACCAATACTGACTCAAATGCAAATGGCAGACGTTATTAGTTTTGTATTTTGTGTTGCTGCTCGTCCAGTCACAGTGACAGTATGTAGCCATTTCAGACCAACTCTCTTTATTTCAGCCAGTTGGAAGACTGAACCTGCTTCATAGTAAATGATGGCGTGAAAGGCACGTCGAAAAGCGACTGACTGAGTCTATTGGACAAACCCAGGCTCTGCAACTCAGCGACTTCTGTCTGCATTCATTCTCATCCATCTTCCTGCATGCTGACACGTCTCTCTCATTCGGCATTCAGTCAAGTGGACAGTCCGGCTTCCGCCAGCAGCTGTTTATTTAGCAAACTCAGCTCTGCTTTACTTCGACACCTCCAGTATTTTAAAGATCAACCTTGACAACTGACCGCACAAATTTACTCTCACAGACAACTTCATCCTGGGACGTCACTCCTTATGATTTTAAAAACCACATCAGCAGCTAATTGCTGCCATAACATGGTGAGAGAAGCTGATGCACCACAGACTCGGCATGATGAACGTCCTCCCCCACCTTACACTCTCCACACGTGTGTTGGATCTATAATCCATGAAACTGTCTACCAGCAGGACTGGATGGGTTTTTAAAGGAAAAGCAAGGATTTGCTTAAAATTGTATTGTTACTTACTGTACAAAGAAAACATTTACTACAAACAATGCTGCATTTCACAGAAAGCTTGATATTTAACAGAGGCAAAAATAAAAGGGTTTGCTATTAAATACAGACACCAAATAGTTAATGACTTGCAGCAACGTCCACACCAGGTATGCACTAGGGATGTAGCAGCAGGATGAGGAACACTAAGTAAGGCTTTAACCCTGTTTTAATGCCTTTGGGGCCATGATTAGATGCACCGTAAATGCGTCTTTTAGCTAATGCATGCATCTTATTGCAGAGCTTTCTGCTCATCTGTGTGCATCCTTAAATACCATATGTGAACATGCTGAAATGTGTGTGTGTGTGAGCACCGATCTGGCGAGAGAAAAAAAAAAAGACTAAAAGGTTTTTCCAATTGCTAGTGAGGCTCCCGCAGAGTAAGTCAGTCTATGGGAGACTTTGTTGAGATTGGATGCTGACTGGTGCAGAAAAGAAAGATTGAGTGCATGTAGTGTAAGAGAAGATGATGACGAGGGAACCCCGAAGCCCCCACCGATTTCTCACTACTGACATCCTGCTCACTGAAGCATGCCTGTCAGGATCGGAAAATAAACTTAAATTTAATAATACAAAACATTTTGTTACAGTCTCTATAAGAAAGCCATTTCCCTACCTCTGCACTTTACAGTCAAAAATATGTACACAAAAAAAATAATAATAATTATATATATATATATATATAGAGAGAGAGAGAGAGAGAGAGAGAGCACAGTATATATCTACCTCGATGGGCATGGTCTTCTCAAAATGAGGTGTTCAGGTCCATTTCTGGCGCATTGCTATCTGAAAATCTATTTTAAATGCTATCGGACTGATTGATTCTAATTTCCATTAGTCTCCACTTAATTAAATTAATAATAAAATAACATTAATCTAGGTCATCACAAATTTGCACCATAGAAATAGCAATCTGCCAAAGTCAGAGCACACCTGGCTCTTCAAGGGAACGACAAGTAATACGCAGATTGGTTTTCTTGCATTTTATGACCAATTAAGGGATTTAAAACACTTTTTGTGCAATTTTGAGTTGATTTGGAATAATATTATTTTATTGTGGATGTAAGGAAGTTTGCATAACCTCCAACTGACATGCACTATGTGCACTATGTGCATAGTGTACGTGGTGGGTGTACATGTCTGTGTTGAGATCTCATTGCCAGGATATTAATGAACATATGAATCTCTACTTTACTTGTTCACATGATGGCAAAGACACAATGACACGCCTAAATCAAGCTGCGCGGATGCTATAGATCTTTAAAATAGGGCGTCATCAACTTTTAGGACTTAATGTATGTATAGATGTTGCAATATTTTGTCTATATACTTTAGATTTTTATTAAAATTAAAAACAATAAGTAAAAAGTTAATTTTAAAAATAAATACAGTATAAATTTAGTTGAATTTTGAATAGTTCACATTTAATTTGAATAGTGTCAACCGAGGTATTGTTCAGTCAATACAGTGTTATGGGATCTTGGCCTTGACTGTCCATGTGAGTAACAAGCACTAGACGGGAGGACATTTATCTTAGAAGATGCCATGTGTATGTTCTGTTTACTTCTAAATCGACCGCCTTTCAGGTACAAAAGCGATTGTATTTGTAAAGCTAGCAACCATAGCATATCACGGCTATTATATTTAATGTGATTTAATGTGTGAAAGGAACAGAGCTTCAGTCTGATTTCAAAGCGGGTGGAGATCGTCCGATTGGCTGTCATAGACGATTCCACAGCCTCCTCATCAACCCAGCAGGTGTTCACGTGGCGTGAAGAGGTGCTTGGCGAACAGCAGCCTTATCGAGCCAATATCACGTGTCCACATGTGTAGAAAGCCCATTACTCGAAGCACTCAAGCAGCAGCCACGCTGGCATAGGCAGAGGCAATACAGACAGGACTTGTCAATAATCCCGTTCTTCTCTGGCTCCCCGTGGCTGCATGATGCACAAGTAATTGAAGTCTATCTGGAAGTGGAACCTATCGAGACATTTTAGATTATTCTCTAGGAAAAAGGCAATTTTGTAAAAGGACACGCCGTCGCTGCTCATATGTGATACTGGCATGACATGATCATTTTGTAGGGCGATGGTTCTCGATTCATTTGTATTGTAATCCTCGTCTGAAAGTGTGTCGCGACCCATGACAACTTCTCTCCAGGGCCAAATCCGACTCAAAGACGTAGCATTAATGTATGATGAGCTGGTGTGTGGAGATGCTGCAGGAGAAACCCTATTGGAGTACACGTTAACCCTGAGGTTATGTGTACTGCTGATACGTGATACGCATCATTTTCCCTACTCGAACTGGCCATCTGCTCAATAATTCACTGCCAGCACACTGCGTCTCAGAACTACTGGAGGAAGGGCAAGAGACTGAGACTTAGCCTATTAAATAAGCATTAAAAGCATATAAATGTCTTTAAACCTGTAATATCCACAACAGAATGGCTCATCAGGGTCACTGTCTGCCAGTCAGGTTCTCTCCATGACGTCCATTTCCATTGTGCGCGCGTATGGCACTATATTTAGCTACTCGTCGACTTCAGTGACCCGTTAGAACCTCTAAATATAGCAGCCGGCTCGCTTTCCTTTCTGGCTCCATGCAGGTACCTGATCAATTTACGCAGGCTGTAAAAGTGAGGCACACGAAGGAAGAGGAAATTAAAGTGGACTGGGGTGCATCAGAATATATTCTATTGGAGTTTTGAGTGATTCTAATTTAATTAGATATTCTGGCTTTACTTTTGAAAACTTAGTTACTATAAACAGCCTAAAAACAGAGAGCGCGAGAGGGAACCTGATAATCACCCCTACACAATCTTCTTCACTGCTTTATCATACACATTTTTATATATATACACATACATGCACACACTTCTATTTTCTGATTATTATTGTTTGACAATACAATTTTGGAAATTTTTCATGTCAAAAAAGCAAATAAAGAGAGCGAGAGTATGTGAAGCATGTGAAATGACCGTCCCACACAAACACAATAATAATAATAAAAAACAAAATAATTATAAAAAAAAAAAAAAAAAAAAAAAAAACCACCCACCCGCACACTAGATACTCCCTTCTCTACACCCCCCCTCCCTCCAACACATACACTAATATCAAAAATATAATTTCAATTATTAGGAAATTTATTTTTAGTGCAGGCGTGGCTTAGTGGCTTAGCATGTTTGCCTCTCAGCACTAGGGATTCCCGGTTCGAATCCCCATCTGGGTGGAGTTTCCATGTTCTCCCTGTGTCCGCGTGGGTTTCCTTCAGGTTCTCCGGTTTCCTCCCACAGTCCAAAAACATGGATCAAGTCAATTGAGTTCTCCAAATTGCCCCATATAGAGTGTGTATGTGTGAGTGTGTGTGTGTGTCCAGTGACAGATTGGCGTCCTGTCCTGAGTGTATCCGCCCAGCGCCCGAAACGTTCTCCCCTGGACGGGCATGGGGAACCCTAATAGAGGATAAAGCAGAAGATAATGAATGAATATTTTTACGGCCTAATTTCTAGTCCTGTTTATTATAGTACATTATTATACAAATAAACCATTTTATCATCTGGTTTTTGGTTAACATTCCATGTTTGATGGTGAGCACCTGTTAAGGGGCCACCAACTCAATGCAGAAGCTAAAGGATTTTGTTCAACCGTTTTATTATTTTTAAATGTTCAGCACCTGAAAGCACAGTTTGTCCACAACACTGACAAGAAAATTACACTGACAAACCTGAGCAGCCTGTACCACTTCCACTCTCAGACTGAAAATGACTGGTCTTGCTGATAAAATGGATTTTTATAGACATCTAAACCCAACTAAATGCACGTATTGATCACAGTGCATGGAATCGATTAGATCATAAAACACTCGACTTGTGCCGGAGACATTTACGTAATGAGCCGCTGGGCAAACGGGGTGTCAACAGGTGAAAAACAGCTGCTGATGCAGATCATAAAATCTGGAAACCCAAACGATCTCCTAATTACAAATGTGTTGTCGTCGTTGAGGAGGTGACGCTAATATAAGACTTACATAAGCTCTAATTAAAAAAAACACTCTGGTGCTTGTTTCCAGAACTCCATGTTCTTTTCTCAGATCACGATCCATAGCGGGAAGTACACACATACCCCGGGGTCGCATCCAAACAGGAAAAAGGTGGTTATAAGCAGATCATGCCGCACCACCAGGAATGTGTGCTGTTTGTCTCAATGTGAGATTTTAATACAGTATACAAAACTGAAACACCTGCTAATCAACCAACTACATTAACTCTCACTTTTGACCCTTAGTGGCATAGATTGACCTTGCATTTTAAACAAATCCTCTGGGTGGCAGGAGTTAGGTGACAAATCATCAAAATGTGTGTTGTATGATTGATGTAATGTACATTGTGTGTAATAATCACAATAGTCACAGCAGCAGTTGTAGTCGATACAAATCTCTAATTTTTCCTCCATCACTTCGCTATAAGCACAGACACTCCCAGTCAAAAGCTTGGACACGCCCCCTTCTTGCTCCATCCTCTATTTCCTCCACTTCCCATATAGGGAGACGTTTGTAGTTTTAGAATTACAGACTGTAGTCCATCTGTTGGTTCTCTGTTCTCTATTGGTCAGGAGCATCACAGAACAGGTATCATTTGGGTGGTGGATTGCTTATTGTCAGTTCTGCAGTGACACTGATGTGGTGAGGGGGTTTTAGTGCAGCAGTGCTGCTGTACTTTCATTTAAATACCTCAGTGACACTGCTGCTCTTTCCACTGATATAAATAATGCTTTAGCAATACACATCTTACAACAAGAGTGAAGTATCTCTCAAGTATCATTCACTTCAAAATTTATACTGGTGACCTGTAAATAGATACTCATAGATAACATGAATGCACAAATGGCTAATAAAAAAAAAAATGCGTGTGAAAAGGAGACTGGATTTCAACATTATGTCAAGTTAAGTACCAACTAGCCTGTGACATGTGTCACTATATGTTACACGAAGAAGCATTACTTATTCTCCAGCCGGTGTAACTGATACATTAGCCTGGGAGAAAGGAAGTGATGCATTATGGATCTGCGGGTAGCTGGTGGTAGGGCAGGGGGTTACATGAATAAAACAGTATCCGGAAGTTACATTTAGATCTCTGGAAATGCAGCCTTATTTATCTCCCACAAAGCACACTAATCAATTTTAGCTCTTCCTGAAGAAGGGAGTCCTAGGCGAGGACGAGCTCGTGTATCTGTTGTAGTGTCCATTAGCTGGAGGTGCATGCGGATGCCAACCTCAGATGGACGCAGATTAAATTAAAGATCAGCTACAAGCTTTATGGTGTATTACATGTCTAATTAAAAAAGCATTAGCATATTACTCTCAATATTCATGTGTAATATAATCTCTAAACTTTTGATCATACATTAGATAAATTCATTGTATCACTACTATTAAAGTCCAAAATCTCCACTAACCATAAACATACCCATAGTTGCTACTGAAAAATCATTTGTTGTTAAAGTTTAGCTTCACACACACACACACGTGCCACTTGTGTCAACACTCTGAAGTACAAAAGTCGTGCTAAGCCTGAGGCATGGTCATTCTCAGACACTGGAATTCCAGGATACAGATCCCCATCAGTCCCACCCCAAACATTAAGTAAGCGGACCCTGTTTCAGCCTGCCTGGAGCCCCTCGGCTGGCATTCCATCAGACTTCAAAGCATAGACGGGGAATGACATCAGGGGCACGAGGTGCATTCTTGGGGAATTAGGATGTTATTGAAGAGCAGCTGATCTGGGAACGGAAGGGGGGTCTCAAGGCTGGCATGGTGCACAACTTAACCAGCTGTCACACTGGAGCGACAGACGGCAACGTACCAAACCCAGACAATGAGGCCTAGACGAGGTCGCTCACGAAGATAAAAATCATTGTGCTTTATTTTGAATAGCGACGCCGATTAATTCCGGGGCTGTTGGGGCTTTTCCGAGTAATTGCTGCCGTTTGGTGTAATAGCACTTTTCCAGTGCGATTGTGCACTGCTCCCCTGACAGGCTGTGTGTCGAAATCAAAGTACCCATTTGGTAGTGTTCACACAGATGGATACACAAACACACATAACAGCTGCAAATGGAGGCTTTCGTCAAGCTTCTTCCTTCACCTCTTCTGCTCTACTGATGGCCTGATGGGTTATTGTTAATGATGTGGAACACAAGGACCGTGCGAAAGTGGCCATTAAATCGATCTTTAATAGATTTATAATGTGAGACTCAAACAACAAACCTTCGGCAATCGAGGAAGTTGATTGCATCCCACACTTTAAACTATATACACGCTCATAGTCCATTTTATCAGCTCTAAAGATGATATAGGGGCATTCTGTAGTTCAGTAATTACAGACCGTAGTCTGTAATTTGTTTCACTCTATGCCACTACAAATCAGGTATTACTTGGATGGGGGATGATTTTTTGCACTACAGGGTATCAGATAGTGCCCCCACATCATAGTCACTGCTCTGCTGATATTCATCCACCACCCTAATAATTCTAGCTCTGTTTGGGTGCCACAAAGTCCATCCATCTTCTGCTTAATCTTATACTAGGGTCCTGGGAGAATGTTTCAGGTGCTTGGGATCATACATCCAGGACAGAGTGCAGACACCGGGAAAAACATGGAAAATCCATCCGGATTGGGACTCAACCCTAGATCCCCAGCACTGAGGGGAGAACATGCTAACCATAGACAATAAAGGTAAAAACAAGGAGCTGTATCTAATAAAGTGGTCACTGAATGTATTTGTTAAATACTTTACAAACTTATAGGCTTCCTTTTTTCATTCATTCATTCATTCATTCATTCATTCATTATCTTCCACTTTTATCCTATATTAGGGTCGCAGGGGGGTTCCCCTGAAACAAATAACTGGAATATATTTCTGCTTGCATTTAAAACACACTCAGTAATATTAAAAATAAGAAAAAAATGAAATGATGAGTTAAAGCCTTCAAATTCAACTTAAATTCAATTCAATGAAAGCACTCATGGCATTTTATTTACTGGCAGTTATCTACAAGAAGAAACCCTTGCAAGGGCACTAATAGCTGCTCCTGTATGATCCTACTCACCGTAAAGCTCTGCCCTGGGGATCTGCTTCAAACAGGGTTTAACTCTGACAGCAGAAGAGGCAGTAATTTGTGATGCGCACAGATATGTGCTGCTATTGATTTTTAAATCAAAGCTAGAATTGCTGAGCATAAAGGTTGCAACCGGCAACAAGCAAGCCTGTCATTATTTAATTGCCTGCTTATATATGAGAGCATAAAACAAAATAATGTGTTGA
Organism: Corydoras maculifer; assembly: GCA_019802435.1. Classification (NCBI taxonomy): domain Eukaryota; kingdom Metazoa; phylum Chordata; class Actinopteri; order Siluriformes; family Callichthyidae; genus Corydoras; species Corydoras maculifer. Next base: position 1,501,075 of record JAFMOD010000565.1, on the reverse strand, counting down.
TGAGGAAACAAAGGTTAAACGTGGTGATAAAGATGATGAGACTTGCGCAGGGATTATGGTTATTGCAGCTACTTTGGTTGGAGAGGATTATGAAGATGGCCAGCAGTAAAACATCAAGTGTTGGCTCAGCTTCCGCATGACCGCCAAGATAACTGAGCTTCAGTTTCAGAATTTTATGATGAGGCAAAAATCACTGGCTAATTTTCTGCCGAGTAGACATAAATGATGGGGTACCCATGTGCATGTGAGGGGAATATGGGGGGAAAAACCCACTTGGACACAGGGAGGACATTCAGACTCCACACAGCTAGAACCCTTGATTATTCCAACCAGGAACCTTTCTGTTGTAATTTGGTAGCACTGACCATTGCACCACATTGCTGCCCATACCAAATAAAAAAAAAATACATATATAACTAAAAATAAATTACGTTGTATTTGTCCCATGATTACAGCAAACTTATCATATAAATAAATCCAGAGCATACCTGGAGACAGAACCCTTGCAGTAAGGTGATTGTACTAATGTTGAGTTAGAGATTTGAGATAATCAGTGGTGGCATTTTTAAGTAATAAACTGATCTATTTTGCCTCCTGTACTTACACACAGAGGAATGTGTCCTCCATGTTTAACTCATCTGTGGAGTTGAAACACACACTGGGCACATGTGCCCGGAGTGATGGGCAGCCATGTACACAGCACCTGGGGAGCAATCGGAGTTAGGTGCCTTGCCCAAGGGTACTTTGGCCATAGTACTTGGTGAGACCGGCAATTAAAGCGGGGAGCTTCAGGTCAGGCTGGATCCTTAAACATGGGTCAAATTCCAACAGGTTATTAATGGAATGACTATATAATAAAGTGAAATCCCCTGTGAAGCTGAATTTGCATTATATATTTAAGGTATAGTAAACATTCCTGTTAGTGAATATGGCTTTAAGGGCACGAGAGTGCAATAGAAAGACGATGAGAGCAACAGAGCAACCTTGAGGCTATTCTAATGATCTCCGCAGCATAAGAGATGCTTCCGTCAGAGCGAGTGACGCAGCTGTACACTGGCAGTGGAGGGAAGCCGAAAAGCAGAAGAGCCTCCGTGGTCACTTCTTTAGCAGAGCAGAGGGGGAAGGCATATGGTGCAGAACAGCCGGATTGGTGCTTATAAAACCCCGGTGCTTATGTCAGAGAAAGAAGAGGCACGGCTGAGTCATGACGCAGACACCGAGAGTTCTGGACTACAGTGTGATGGATACACACATGCTGCAGTCTGATTCATAATCATGCGTACGTTTGTGTGAGGCTGAGCCAGTGAAGAACAGCCAATCAGAGCAGAGGTGACTCCCATCATCATAAGGACATAAACAACTCCGCTGCTATTTGGCCATATTTGGGAATGTTCTAAACTGTCAAGACCATCAAGAAGGTAGCAGCGTGTCCTCAATTGTTATATAAACGTGAATCCCATATTAATATTTATATAAAATGCTTTATTTCCTTTAATCAGGATAACAAATAACTATGTATTCTATTATTTAGCCTGATTAATAGGTACCATTAGAATTATATTATCTGTGTTCTCATAACATTTATATATTTGTCCTGATCTGGGACATGTTTAGGGATTAGAGGATTATAGGTTTTGATGGTACAATTATTGATTTACAAATAATCAAGATTGCATGATATGTACTGCTTATATTTGTAGAAAAATTAGAGAAGAGTGCTGCAAGTGTAAATACAGTTTAGCATAATTTTTTGCATAACCATATTGTTCTTATGAATGTCATCATGAAAATGTTGAAGCGCAATTATGATAATTTATTGTAACATTTTATATTCACGATTATTTACAAAAATGATGAATTTTCGTATTTTTATAGTCACAGTGGATGCTGATTTCCACCCCGGGGTGAATGTATATAAATTATACCACACAAGTCAGCACACCAAATACAATAATGCCCACATTATCCTCTGATTTAGATCTCTAATTGTCCTGCTAGCTTGTTAATGGACCGTGGGGGGAAACCACAACACCCCACATGTGGAGAACATACAAATTTCTGACTAAAAGAACCACATCTACTACCATACTACACAGTACGACATGGTAGTAGCTGAACTTGCATGCTCAATTTACAGCATGTTCAAATACACAATATTTATTAAGCCGAGATCTACTGAATTGTGGAGTTTTAAAGATTGTGAGCCCATGATGATGAATGGTGAAACATTGGACCCCATCCTCCACGGTGCATCGCAATGCTCAGCGCTATCTTTCACCTGCAAACAGTCTATATTCACGCCTTTTGCCGGCATTGATTAAATAGGTTGCATATATAGCTTATGGATATATCTTCGCAGATGGACGTGGTGATCTCGAAATGAGGTTTCACAAGAAGTTAAGTAAGAAAATATAAAAATGCTTAAATGAATCTTCCATGTAAGCCATGTTTATGTTTATTTTGTTCCAATTCGATCTTAAGAAATCCAAAACATGATTTAAATAACACACAAATATTTTACAATAAAATGCAAACAAGTGTAATTGTGCGCTATTATGTTAAAGTAAAAAGTCAACATGTTTTGGCTGCAAAAGAGCAAAGACACAGTGATCGGTGATGTCTCGTGTGTTCTTTCAATGAGAAAGTCAACAGACCATTCTCAACGTCCTTGAAAGATCCCCACAAATCACGGTTTAATAATGGCACAGATTCTGACAGAGATTGCCCCATTCGGTCACCGATCTTGACCCATAACCTTTATAACCTGAACATCGATGAGTGTGTGCGCTTTCACGAGATTCTCATATGTTCCTGAAATTGCTTTTATTTGATTTTATTTCGGTTGATAATGACAATAAAAGACCCAGAACACCATTTCCGACCTGATGATAGGACAACGTGTTGAAACCATCACCCACAATGCAGTGGAATTCAAAACTTATGAATTCAACATTGTATACAGTATGAAAATGTGACAGCTTAAAATGTTACCTAACCTCTAAAGTGTTCTGTCATAATAAAAAAAAAAAAATTTATATTTCACATCAATTACATGGTTTTAGTAATAGACTGACAGCCTGACCAGTGTTCCTCCGAATATGAGTACTGGGATAAGCTCCAGCATCACCCACAACCCTGATCAGGATGAGTGGGTTAGTAAATGAATAAATGAAATGCCTCAGTGTTGTCTTCGTGTGATAAAGGTTACATTAGCAAGTCATTTGAAAATGCCAAGATGGAAGATTGGTGACCTTTTTGATTAATTGCCCAGTACTCCACTGACATACACCACAGAAGCCACGACATACTGGCCCAGTTAAAAATGCATTACCATGAAGAATTAGATGGTGCAATGCTAAATACATATCTAGTTTAAAGCTTTGTGATGCATTTGCATGTTTTTTAATCGAGATGTTCATGTGAACAATTGCTGCAGCTGATTTTTGCGCCCAACAGGGAGCCGTGTAACTGGAGCTACAGCTTCATCACATTTTCAGGCTTCCCTCACTGTCAGCAACCAGATATGGTGTAGTGCTCTTTACTTCGAGCCCTCCCCCCAAAGTAATCTCCTCTCTCAGACATGTACACACAAACTCACTCTTTTTATGGCTACGCACTGAAGCCACCCCTGGCTTCAGCATGAAACCCAAGCCGTCATTGGATGCTATGCGGGTGAGGCCTGCTGCAGAGGCGGAGAAAACGAGGGAGAAAAACGAGGGAAGGAAGGGAGGGAGGGAGAGAGATGAAAAGGGTAGGTTTCCCCATCTTAATGTGGCACGACTGGAGGGGTTCCCCTCCTCCTACACGAGCCAGATGATTTGATCAGACATTAAATAAAAAGGCAGAAGACCTGCTTTAGACCCGTCTTCGAACCTAAACGTAACAGAGGAAATGCTTATTGGCAGAGTTTTTAGCATGATGTCTAACTAATGCTACATTCACAATAAACAACCCTCAAGAACCTGGCAAATCTGAAGAATATTTTGTATTTTATAAGAGTGAAAAAAGTAATGGGGTGAATAAAGCCATTATGAGCTAATTATGGCTTGAGGAGTAATTTAAACCAATAGCATTAAAGACAAAGGGCTCTATAATTATAAATCTTTAGTAAGCCATAAACTGCACACCATGCAGCTTGGTGTAGGGTGTGTGTGTGTGTGTGTGTGTGTTTGCTGTTGTAAAATGCATGTACTAATTCTAATTATTCACGGGTGCATTTTTGGGCATTTTGAGTGTATTCAGCATTCAGTTGCATTATTGCAACCTGACGAGGTATTGGTTATTCAGAGATCTATTCATGTCATCAAAATATCTTTATTATTATTATATTTAATATCATTCTATTGATTTGAAAATAATCAATGAATGAAGCCTTAAATCAGATATGCATGTTAGTCTGAAGTCAGAAGTGCGTGCAAACCATGTAAAAGCATTACTGAAATACTGATATTTGAGATTGAGAGTGACCAAAAGGTATTATTTTTGGTACAGCAAGTAGACACCCATCAGAAACTGAGCACAGCTAGCAGGTGAAACGACAGGTGCAGCTTTGGAACGGGCAGCCACAATCTCTAAACTGTGCACGAGTTCAGAAGTGAAAGTTCTGAAGACTGTGTGTGAGCCAGCATGACACAACTGATGCTTTTACAAAGGGAAGGGAAGACCCTGTTATAATAAATAAAAAAAAAAATGCATGACATTAATTAATCAGACAGTTCAGTGGAAGTCCTCAAATTAAAACAAACAGGAATTTAGCACAACACCACAGAAACCTCTTGATTATATTCGCATTTTTACATTAAATATGCATCCGCAATAAACTAATCACTTAACTAATCACCTATGTATGCATCCATGTAATGTTGGAAAACCTAATGTGAAGGCCACCCGGCTGAATTGACGTCAGAGTATACATATAAATATCCAGAGTGGATGACCATAGCTTACCAAGTTATGCTGTAATGCGTATCGCTGAGGTAATTTGACCTAGCCTACGGCAGCTGTTAGCTGCAAAGGCTAGCAGGCAGTTAGGCGATTACATGTCTCTCTGATTTGACTGTAAAGGGATATAGCAATGCAATGAGGACAGCTGCTGGGGATCTCTCTCTGCTGGGAAAAAGGACCCCAATGGCTTAAGCTCATCTATTTTATACTTGATCTTTTTCATTGTACGCAAACGCATAATCAGCTGATCAGGCAAGCGGAGGCAATAAAGGTTTACCCACTGGCTCAGGAAAGCCATTCAATTTTCAAAAACCCTGATGCGCTTTATTCAAATGAGTCTGGGGGTGCAACTCACCAGGTCCCAGTATAATTGCTCTCTAATCACAGGATCTGCTGGACTGCAACATCATGACCACTCAACTACAGATGATAGCAGATGGAGGAGGGGTACAACAGGGGTCTCAATTAACTTGGGGGGGGGGGGGGAGCTGTTAAAATATACATGAGCCCACAAATGCAAACTCTGTTAGTGATGCAAAAATCCATGAAGCTGCTTATAATAATGTCATTTGGTCACCAAAGTGTTTGGGTGCACATTTGTCTAATGAGTAGTGTGATGAGGACGTGACGGGCGAAGACGATATTTTAACTGACATTTGATTTGTTGCAGGTATGCAAAATGATCCTGCACTTGAAAAAAAGAGGAGAGGAACCTAGAACGGCATCCCTGAGATTTATGTCCCTGACACTGGGAGCGTAGTCACATGACCACATGCAAGCACGTTGCCAATAAACAATTTCAGACTTCCGCCAGAAATAAAAATGTCTAGTCTGTATAAAAAGGTGATTTTATGCATTATAATAAGCAGTCCTTATGTTAATCCATGTTGAAAAACCGTAACAAGCCATAATATTGGCATAAAAAAACTACATATAGTTTTGCAGGACTGAAGGATGGATGTGAATATGATTAATTTTGAATAATGCAGCATTACGTTATAAATGACTGGTTAAGATAAATCAAGAGGCAGTAAACAGGTGAAAAAATATTTAGACATAAATATAGGTTTACATTATGTAATTCAGAGTCTTAAGGCTGTAATCATAGAACTGCATTTATAAGGTGTACCTAATAAGGTGGACAGTGAGTGTATTTACAAAACACTTAAAATGATTAATGAAAGTTTAAAATTAAATTTAAATCATTTAGAAAAACACGTCCAATGAAACCTTTTTTTTTTTACCTAAAGTAAGTCAACCCCTCTCATTTATGACCAAGATTTCAGCTTTATTGCTTGCATTTTTAATCTAAACCACTAAAATGCACTCAGCACATCTTCCTCAGGTCCACTCATGGCCAGTCTGGAAAACAATACCTTTATTTTTCTCTTAGCGAACCTAAACTAAGAATAACAACTAACAGCAGCAGCAGCAGTTAGAACCCATATATGGAAAGACAGAGCGGGGCATTGTGCCAGGCCTGACGTTAGTGCTTGTTGACCTAACCCTCGGCTCGAATCGCGCGAGCCGACATGTCTTAATATTAAAACGATATTTTCAGAGCCTGCAGCTCTGTGAACCTCATGACTGCAGAATGTGATGCTGGAATGCATGTAATCTGTGTACGTTTTCCCTTCGGCTTTAATAAAGTCACGTACAACGTGACAAATACAATCTGTCCTCACGGCAACATCTCGTGATGGAATAGTGGTCCTTTCGGAGACAACACGTGGGGGAGAAGGTCCAATGGCATGAAATCATCTGATAACATGCACGCTTTTTAAATTACTTGGGGATTATTTAGAGAATGAGGAAACGTACTTAAACTCAAAGGGGGGCATCGTCAATGGCATCCTTGTACATTTAAAAGATTGAAGCCAGAATAAAAACACCATTTCCACCACGTGCTTGTTTTAATTTAAAAAATATATATTTCAATGCATCAGCACTGTAAAATAATGAACACGCCTTTAGTTTAAAGTTCAAAACATAATATACAGTACAGTGATAAGTTTGGATACATCTTGGTTTTGTCCCACTTCCTGTAAAGATGGACTTTGTAGTTCTACAATTCCAGACTGTAGTCCATCTGTTTGTGTTCTACAGTACATACTGTGTACATCCCCTTTACTCTGTTGTAATGGTCAGGACCCAATAGTACCACCACAGAGCAGGGAATTTTTTGGTTGGTGCATTATTCCTATCCCAGCAGTGTCACTGAGGTAAACAAATGAATCTACAGCGGCACTGTTGCACTAAAACCCCCCTCACCACATCAGTGTCACTGCAGAACTGAAAATAAACAATCCACCACCCAAATGATACCTGTTATGATAACATGTTCTGTGATGCTCCTGACCAGTAGAGGCCAGAGAACCAACAGGGGACTAACAAACACAAGAACACAGATGAACTACAGTCTGTAATTATAAAACTACAAAGTTCATCTATATAATAAGATAGACAATAGTGCAAGAAGGGGGCGTGGCCAAACTTTTGAATAGCACAGTTTAAAGTTGAGGCTTTTTGAATTAAAGACCCCTGACACCCTGAATCAAATGTTTTGACTACATGAAATTGGTATAGTATTGATGTTTACTAATAAAACCATTAATAATAAATTCTAACATTATAACAGGAGCAAGAACAGAACTGCAAACCTAAGATTAAATTCTTTAGAACTGTATTGCATTCTAATTAATCTCGTATTCCCTCATGTCTCACCCTTTGATATTTTCCTCTATTTAGCTAAATGGGTGTGATGTCAGTTTTTTCTGTAATAGAGGGCAGAAGGGTGAAGAACAAGCCCTAGTCAAGGTCAAGTGAAGACCATTTTTTGTGGTTCATCATCAGAATGTACTTACATCCTGTATCTACATAATAAAATATAAAGCTCCATAGCAATATTACATATTAACCTTATAATGAAGTCAATATTAAAATAGTATTGATATTTTTCTAATTAACTGCGTTCTCTTGGCTGAGCATTGTATGACAACCTGAACAAATGACCTGATGACAGAGGAACCAGAGCTCTCACAGGTTAATGAACTGCCCCCAGCAATCCCTCAGGGACATTTCTTTAGTCCTCTACAAAATGCCTTCCCCCTTGAGCCACCCATTTATTCAAGGTTCATAGTTTGTTCCCGACCTCCCCCCACCTTATGGTATTCCAGTGTCATGGTGGCATGCGGTTAGTCTAACGTTGCAGGACCCATAGTGTTCGTGTAATCCAATTTAGGGTGCTAAATTTCTGGGAAAGGAAGAAGAGTTTATCATTAGGTTCTAAAATGGTACGAAAGTCAGGAGGCTAATCAGTTTGCACCTTGTTCTGTTCCTTAGATTTGTCTCCTTATTAGCTTCTTAATTAGATCGTAAATTGTACTGTGGGTTAATGAGAGAACCCCCCAGATCTTTATCTACTACCATCTAGGGTGCTTCCTGTGTGAAGGGCATTTGTGCTTAATATATACTGGGTAAGATTTAATAATAAGGAGTTGTTCAATACATTGTATTGACCGACTGTGTGGTTAGACCACCTGGTTCTGATTTAATTACAGGGATTCTTTCGGGTATGGTGTTCCCTGCTTTAGTTTTACAATTACAGACTGTAGTCCATCTGTTGGTTCTCTGTTCTCTGGTCAGGAGCATCACAGAACAGGTAACATTTGGGTGGTGGATTGTTTATTGTCAGTTCTGCAGTGACGCTGATGTGGTGAGGGAGTTTATTGCAGCAGTGCTGCTGGAGTTTCATTTCTCCAGTGACAACCAAATAATCCCTGCTCTGTGGTGGTACTCTTGGAGTTCTGACCATTAGAACAGAGTAAAGAGGACGTACACAGTATGTACTGTAGAACACAAACAAATGGACTACAGTCTGGAATTGTAGAACTACAAGGTCCATCTTTACAGGAAGTGGAACAAAAACAAGGTGTATCCAAACTTACAGTATCACTGTTCTGTATACTGAACTTTAAACTAAAGGTGTGTTTATTATTTCACAGTGCCAACACTTTAAGAATATTTTTTTATACAAGCACATGTTCTAACAATTAACAAGTGGCTTTAAATGGGTTAGTAGGCCACTGCACACATTCATATTATCCACATGCTTCGCATAACACACTAATACTAATCACTCTGTTTAAACACGGTGTTCCAATTTCGGCTGATATAAAATAATTTTTTTAAAGTAATTATTCCCATGATGATATTTTATGTTCTATGTGTTGAGAGAACATTTTGTATTTTCTTGTGAAATAAAAAGTAAAAAAAAAACTGAATAAAATCTACAAATGGAACCCTGTTCTGCACTAGATCTTGTACCAGACCAGAACCTTATATAAAGTAATAATGTGACCCATTTTGCCTACTCTGCTTACATGCAGAATAATTTGTCCTCCGCATTTAACCCATCTGTTCAGTGGAACACACACACACTCACTGGTAAAGTAAGCACACATGCCCGGAGCGGTGGGCAGCCCGACACGACACCCAGGGAGCAATTGTGGTTAGGTGCCATGTCCAGGGGCACTTCAAGCATAATACACGTGGGGACCGGAAATCGATCAGGGGGACCTTCAGGTTGTAAGGCTGGTTTCTTAAACACAAGCCTATGATTGCCCCGTATATGTAACGGTGATGACATTTTTTGTGAACAAAACATCACCCACAAACGATATTATATAATAATATAATAGTGTAAAATAGTCTCTCCTTTAGAACCTTGTTTGCCAAGGAATTTAAAAAGCGCCCTTCGAAGGAAGAACTAATTTACTCTACACAAACTATCTACTAGTGTGTTAACCTGTGTTGATTTACAGGAGAAAGAGGAAAAAAACAAATAATAAAAAAAAAAAAAAAAAACCTATCCATTTATGGCTGGGACGATGCCTTTATGAGAATGTGGGTCTCCAGATCAGCTACAATTACCATAGAAGGTCTGAAAGAACAGTTACATTTACAGTACTGGTGTTATCCCTCGTCTCCCAGACGAACCGTAAAAGTAAAGAAAGATGCTTTGAACGGAAGCTGGTTGGTGTAATCACAAGAAATTTGGACTTCATTGCAACCTGCAGTCGAAATTGCTGTGAAGATTTTGCTTAGCGCAGCTGACTGCGGTCTCATTGTTTCTAATCTAATTAGACATAATGTCAGGGTTGATGACTGATCCCACCGAGGAGACACAGCCAGTCAGCTCATTGGACATCTGTGTTGCAGAAGCACCAAGATGACTGGTGGTGACAGATGTGTCATATAAAGAAAGATCCTGTTATGTTAGTGGATGTTGCATTTGATGAAGGGTGGTGAGAGTGGTGGTGTGGGGGATGGGGAGGCAGCCACTAGGTTTATCCACATTCTGGCAGATTTTTAGACATACTGCAGGTCTGTAATAAGTCTGTCAGGTCCTGTAATACAGGACTCGAAACAGGTGGAGTGGTCCAGGTGTTCAGAAACACATCAGTGTTGTTTCAAGCGCCACAGCGGACTTGGCAGGTGGAAGCATGTTCAGCATTAAGAGATGATGAGAAGCTGAACAGGAATGGGGCAAAGGGTTGTTTTAGGAACTTAAAGACGAGGATTCCAATTTGCTTTTATTTTGATTTTTTTAAGTTGTGGTTATGAAGAAACAATATTCTCATTGAGATTATAATGATGGCTGCACGGTGGCGAACTGGTTAACATGTCCGCCTCTCAGCACTGGGAAACCAGTTTCAATCAGGTCAAAATTCCATTTTCTCTCCAGGTTCCTCCCACATCTAAAATCATGGATTCAAGGTGAAGAGGTTGATCTAAATTGCCCCATTTTTTAGGATGTGTGAGGACCAAAATGCACTATATGGATCAAATTATTGGTGCATGCCTCTTAATTTCAGTGGTTTATAATTTATACAATAAAAAAAAATTACATTACAAAATCAGTGACAGATTAACTGTGACCCAGAGCACCTGGCGTTACCATCACGGTGGATAAAGCCGAACAGAGTCTGAGTCTAAACAATAAATTTCCCAACTTAAGGGGAGTATGTGCTAAATTGGTAATTCATTGCCTGAAGCAAACCAAAATCACATGACAAAGATCAGATTGCTCACGCATCTACACTTACTGTAGGTTTTTTTTTTTACCACCAAGATTAAGCATGAAATGTCACTGATGCTATTTATTCTTATAAAAGTGCATTCTATTTTCATCTCATTTCATGGACTTGCACTATATGCACATGTGCCCTCTCGCTCTCTCACACACACTACACATTTGCAGCACATGTACACGTGGTTCACATGACAAGACATCGAACACAGAGGGAGCAGCTTGTGGAGAATAGCACATTGATGAGAGAGGAACAGTGTGAATGGCTTATAGAAGAAACAAGAGGTCAGGGGTCCGATTTCCATTCACAGGGCGGAACACGAGGACATGAGTGGAGCCTGCACATGTGACCTGTTCAGCTGTGGAAGCTGAAATGGAAGCTTCATGCAGGGACGGCTGAAGTGTTCAGATCCTTTACTGGACAAACACAACAATGTGAAATTGAAGTCCTGCATGTAAGTAAAAATATTGGCAGCAGAATAAAGTTCAAGTATTCAATAAAAGAAAAAAATTGTTAGGTCAATCTTGTATGTAATCACACAATAGGATTATGTTTCAGTGCATTTGGCTCTTTTGAAGTGGAAAACCACAGCAGCTCCAGATTGTGGAGGAGAAATTGAGTGCTTATTATAGTGTCCTTTAATTAAATTATTTAATTCTGATCTCAGTGCACTAACCGGTTTAATTCCTCTGCTCCAACTGAAATACATTAAGCTCAGCAGAACAGATACATAACTAATGTACCTGATCATTATAAACTTTATTTATCTATTTATCCATCTTTCCATGTCAAAAGTCTGGGAGTATGTTCTCTATACAAATCGACATGTTGCTTCAATGACCACCACATTTTACATACATACTTTTTAGGACCCTGCAAAGGATTATTCTCTTTACAATCACTAACAGGCTTAAGGAGCTTTATTTTAGTTATTTTAGTGAGCCACCTTGCTAACCACGCACCTTTTAGCTTGGTTTAAGGCGCGTCAATGTGTCGTTGCCATCACATTGTTCATTTCTGCTAACCAACACTAAAGATTTGCCTTTTCTAACAAATATCATACAAGACCACAATAGCAGGTCAGACTGTATCCGAAGGACATCACTAACATGCCAGATCAATAAAAAAAAGGAATAAACTGCAGACTAAACCACAATAAAGCTGCTCATAATGTAATATGGCTTAGATTTAGACTAAACAACTAATTTTACAGTTAATTTAAGCATTTCTTTGCTTAGGGAGCAAAGTAAATCCTCTGAACACCCAAAGCTACACAAGCAAATATGCATAACCGAGTTCTATAGCGTTCTATATGATTTTAGGGCAAGCCACCATGTGCCCTTAAAACAGCCTTAAGTTTTCTGGCAAAAGCTCTGCAAACACCACTTTTTGCCTGGTTACGTCATAATCATGCTGGCAGTAAAGGAGAAATTCAGATGAAAACACAAATCAGGTTCTGCAACACACGGTCTCCTCATTAAATTTTCCAAGCCAAACTGAAAAGCAAATACAACAACAAATTACTGAAAATGAGTAGACCTTGTGGAAACCTCCACTTTTGGCAATTTAAGGAAAGTGAGAGTATTGGAAAGTTGTGGAGGGGGCTGATGGGGTTGTTAAGTTTTCAGGGTGATTCCAGGTCGCAGTTAACTCTAGGACCTGAAAGCTGGAAGCAGCAGGGAATGCATCGGTCATGCCGTCATATTTGTTGATAGTCTTAAGAGTTTGCACATGTGCAAGAGTGCATCTTTTCTCAGGAGGAAAGCACCATCTGGCCAAAAAGTAAATTACAGGAATGTGTACGAAATCCCACTTGTAAAATAGTAACCGCTTTTTCAAAACAACAAGTGAAGTTAATTGACACAGTGATGCAACATGGTGATATTTCACGTCCCCTGTCCTAATGTTTTTATTTACAGTACAGTACAGGTTCTGTATACCAACAGAATAGACTTTAATTTGTATTTTTGTTTGTCTAATACAGTTTTAAATCACATAAGACATTTAAAAGTGTGTTTTATGTCATTGCTGAACTCAGTGACTTGGCATTCTTACAAGGTAACGTGATCAGTTAAGTGATCTGTGACCCTTATCTATTCTTCTTCTGCCGTTCAGCCTCCTTTCACACTTGTTCTTTGATCTCCAGCCATGAGTAGTGACAGAACAATATGCTGCCAGTCGCTTTACTCTGTTTAAAGCCTTTTCCAAAGAATCCAGGAAAAAAAATGAATGCATTCAAACAAGAACTAAACTGAAAGCTCACCAAGATCAAATGAGACCGACGAGACAATTCAAACGATAACCGTAAAGAAGAACACATAGAACCTCATCAAACAAGGTACTGTGGGTCAAAAAGTCAATAAGAATCATACAAGGTTTATGTTTTGTTTATCTAAAAGTTTTTGAAAAGTTATTAACAGTATGATCAGCAATATGAGCAGTTAATGTTAATGTCAAACTTGTTAAAGGATTTATATGGATATTAAAGACAACAGTAAATAATAAAGGATATAGTACAATTAAGTATAACTTTATTACTTTAAAGGAACATTTACTAGAACTGTAATGTAGGAGATTTTGAAAACTCAAGGAAAACCATTTTATCTAATCTCATCTTGTATTTAATCCTCTACTAGGGTCACAGAGGGGTTTCTCCATGTCTATCCAGAGGAGAATGTTTCGGGTGCTGATCAGAAACACCCAGGGCAGGGCATCAATCCATCACTGGGCACACACACACAGTCATTTAGCAGACACTTTTATCCACAAAAGCAAGCACAGGGTTGGCCACAACATCCCTGCGCTAATCCAATGCTGGGCACACCCACACACTAAAACGGGCACTTTAGATAGGGGCAATTAAGAGAGGCCAATTCACTTCCAATCCATGCAAACATGAAAACCACTAAATCAATATTCAATACATACTGAATCATTATGAATAAAATCCTAAATAACTTGTACTGTACATATAAATCCTAACAGGTTGTTTTGCAACAAACACCACAGTTTAGCAGATGTTAATGCCTAAACTTTCATGTATTCATCATTGAGTATAAAAACTAATTCAGAGCAGCAGAAATAAAAAAAGATTAAGTAAAGTGATTTATTTTGCCTTCTGTACTCACACACAGGAATTTGTCCTCCACATTTAACCATCCATGCAGTGAAACACACAGAGTGAAGTGAGCACACGTGCCCTTGGGGGTGGGCAGGGGCACTTCAGCCCTGGCGCTTGGTAGGACCACAACCACAAGCCTATGGCTGCTGCCAAATGTCAAAAGGCAGTTGAATTAAGTTTAGCCAGTTAATTAATAATCAAATGGGTGTCGAAGCCAAACAAACAGCCAGTTAATTGAGAATTATGGTTAATTACTAAACTGGTTAAGAAAGGAAAAGCTTTACAGTCTTCTTTATGACCCCCATGAACCCAAAGTACATAAGTGAACCCTTTCAACAATAAAAATGCCCACATGAAACTTCAACAATGAACCACTCCATAAACCTCCCCCACCTTAACTCACCCTGCACAGTTAGTTGTATTGAGAGCCAGTGGCCATGAAACAGGATTGGGGAGTGAAGTGGCGGGAAATCGAGGAGATTGAGGTCCGTGAGAATGAATGCCGAACTCAACCCTCCAACCCACCGATCTTCCCCTGACATACCTCCGCTTGTAACTTTCCTCCAAGTTCCATTCTTTCAGGTAAACCTGCCTAAAACCCTTACACCTCCCTTGTCATGTTATCCCAGGGAGCTTAGTGTTCAGTTATAATTATTGCAATTTTTATATTAATTTAGATATTTAGACTGTTGGTTGATCTGGAGATACTGCTGCCAAGTTTAAACCCCATTTCGAGACGTCGATTATGCATAGCATATTCTTTTGTCAATATAGTCTTATCATCTTTAATCCTAATCTTAATCCTATTAGAGTTGTTGGACGGGTTCCCTTACCAATCTAGGGAAAATGTTTCAGGCGCTGGGCAGATACACTCTGGGCAGGGTGGCAATTTATTGCTGGGCACACGCACACACTATATAGGGGCAATTAATTGCAGCCAATAGTTTGAATCCATACAGTTTTTGAAAAAAAAAAAATGAAGAACCCGGAGAAGACCCACGCAGACACAGGGAGAACATAAAAACCACTATCGCCCAGTCGATATGGGGCATAATGAAAAATACACACAATTAATGCTTTACAATAAAATTAGTATAAATGTACATACTACAAATATATTAATGCTGGGGCGGCACGGTGGTTTAGTGGTTGGCATGTTCGCCTCTCAGCACTAGGGATTCCTGGTTCCAATCCCCATCTGGGTGGAGTTTCCATGTTGTCCCCATGTCCGCGTGGGTTTCCTCCCGGTTCTCCGGTTTCCTCCCACAATCCAAAAACATGGATCAAGTCAATTGAGTTCTCCAAATTGCCCCATATGGAGTGTGTCTGTGTGCGTGTCTGTGTGAGTGAATGTGTGCCCAGCGATGGATTGGCGCCCTGTCCTGGGTGTATCTGCCCAGTGCCCGAAACGTTCTCCCCTAGAAGGGCATGGGGAACCCCCCTACAACCCTAATATAGGATAAAGCAGAAGATAATGGATGGATGGTATTACAGTAATGCTGCCCCTGCTGCAGAACTAGTCCAGCATGTGAAGCCTGTTGTGTTTGAAAGCAGTGAGCATTATCATCATCATCATCATCATCATCTTCATCAACTCTAAATGGCAGCAGATTCAATAAGAGACACTTAGATCTTGTCATCTGGAAGAACTAGTGCAAACAGCAGCATCTATTCTTGGTCCGCCTGTCGGATTCCTAGAAAACCTTGTACGCAATTACGGCTACGTTTATTTGATTTAGCGTCTCTCTCCATACCCTCCACCTGTGTTAAATGTAATGCTGAAACAACAATGGTCCAGTTAGATTCTATTATATTATTGTTCACCTGATGATTGCAGACAAACATGTTCAGAGGATCAACACTGATTTTTGAGCCTAACAACCTGCTATAAATCACTGTGACTGGATTATGTTAATAAACGACGATGAAGCCTGCTGATCAGCAAGAAGCTTGAACCCTAGTTGGGGCATCTAAGGATTGATTTTGAAATAAATAATAGCTATAATCTTGTTTCTTCTCCTTTCAAAGGACAATTAGTGTCAGTTATCGCAAGAGACACTGACAACCATTATTTCATTTCCCCCATGCCCTTCGTCATTCAAGCCCTTCACTATTGAGGTCACAACACATTAGAATGCCGTGAACAGAGGAATGTTAGGATAACCTTTGATGATAGAGTTTTCTTTTTCTTCTTTTTTGTGTCTTCGTGAGCCCACTCTTTAAGGGCACCAGAAAAAAACCTCCCATGGAGATGAGAGATCCAGTTTGCCGCCACACCACATACTGACAACTGAGTCAGCAGGAGGCTAAACCACACCGGCCAGTGCTTCCTACTTAGCTGGTGCCGTGTGGGGAATATATAATCAAATGATAAATTTAGCCGGCTGTATATTACAGAGAATAATGCAAGAGCACTAAGGCCAATATGAGCAATCAAAACGCAACATGATATATATATATTTTTTACACACACTGTATATGTGTGTTTGCTATCATAGATGTTTCTTAAATAGATTTTAATTAGTA
Source organism: Corydoras maculifer (assembly GCA_019802435.1). Classification (NCBI taxonomy): domain Eukaryota; kingdom Metazoa; phylum Chordata; class Actinopteri; order Siluriformes; family Callichthyidae; genus Corydoras; species Corydoras maculifer. The sequence goes on along the minus strand of JAFMOD010000565.1, from coordinate 1,484,392 downwards.
AATAATACAATGAAAGCAGTTTAATGTATGTTGGTACAGCAATAATTTTCACGCCTTTGCTCGTACAAATTGAACACCATCCAGTGTTCCTATGTCCAAACCCAGGGGCGAGCGCCATCATCGCCCCTCCTCACCATTTACAACCCTTTGAGAGCCATCATTGTCTTACGCATTCTAATGTGAGAAGGCTCGCTTTTGCTCCTTTGAAAAAAATTGCAGAATGCTAAACTCTTGTGAAAACTTCCTTCTTGGTTTCTTTGGGTTTGACCCCATGTGCAATCCCACCCACAATTCCCTGGTGGAATTCCGGTTGGAGGTTCGCTGAGTTTCGGGGCTGGTCGCAGTCTGTGGGAGGGATTCAGGCCTCTCGGATGGGACGATGAGGAGGAGGAGGGGGAGGGATATGGGTATGTGGGGAGAGTATGACAAGAAGGGGGACGGGGGAGAGAATGCTTCGCCTCCCCTCCTCTTTTTTCTTCCCATGGCCTCCATGGACACGGGGTCCCACAATGCAACGGACTCACAAGCTTTGGGAAAGGAGAAACCCATCAGAACTGATTATGACCGATGGGGCTTTCCGAAAGAAAGGATGAAATCGGGGTCGCTCGGATAGCCGCCATCAGGGCTAATAAGTGACAACCGACCACCTGTAGCTTATTGTGAGACTGAATAGAAGTTCATGGTCAAGGGACCTTTACATTAAAACAATTTTAAGAAATGTGCTTATGAAAAGTTAGACAATGAGGAGAAAGGACAGGGTCCGACTATGAAAGAGCATCAGTGAGCACTGAGCAGAATTTGGTTCATGACATTGCTCATTAGCTTCCATGAAATGAACAAATGATTTTTACGCCTTTCTGAATTGCGAACGCGTTATGGGCCATCAGACACCACTTTGGTAAATGACCCATAATCGTTTTTCTCTAATTAAACCACATTATATACTCTGTGTGCCGCTAATATTTAATTGAATTTCATTACCTGCTAACTTCATGAACCTTCTTTCTAAATGTGCTTTTTTCTAAATATAAACCATCACTAATACAGGATATCAACAAAAAATATAAAATATATATCCTCATTTAAATATGCAGATTAGTTCAACTCTGTCACCATCTATGAGTGAAATTTTGTATTAAAGTTTAGTAGTTTATCTATGTCAATTAATGAATGAGTGCATGGCTCCAAAAAAAAAAAAAAAAAAAAAAAAAAACACTGCTGGGGCAAATGATGTAATGAAGTAGCAGGCTTTTACGAGTTGAACTTCCTGCTTAGTGTCGTTCTTTTCACTTCCGAAGAAACAGTCTCACAGTGAAGCTAATTCAGAGCTTGAACATGGTGCCAAATTCACACGACCTGGTCTGTGTGGTAAAATCAGAGGAACACACACACACTTCTGCAGTATAGTTTTGAAGAACTATTTTTCCCAGTAAATTAAATTATAATGCATTGCATAAAAGTATATTTATCTTATACATTTATTCACTGGGCATTATTTCTGATCAATGGCTTTATTGACCGAATGGTCAATTGAGAATGGTTGGATGAGTGCCTACTGCAAGTCTAGAATGCACAACTCTTCTGACAAAGTTTTTAGAGTTTGACCGTTGTTTTCTATAAATTGTTAAAGAAGTGTGTGTGAAACAGTGGGGTTTACTTTAAATTCAGAATGTAAGGAATAATTGCCAACATTTAGTTCTGTGGTGATTTAATCCACAAGAAGGAACGATTCATGAAGTAAATTTATGGAAACACCACAGCTAACAGGAACAAAATAACCCAAAGCAACAATAAAACCATGGACATTTTGCTTCCATTAAACATTACAAATTGTAACTGCGCAGCCTTTACAGCAGGTATGAGGAGACATCTGTAAAAACCCTGAGACAGTGAATGTAGTATTGATTTTAGTGCATAAATAGTTCTTCCGCAGTAATCAGCAATTAGCTGAATATATAAATCCCTCTGAAGTACTGTGTAAAGACAAGAGTGCATACACACATAAAACAAATGACTTCTGTGGAAAGGAGAAACCAGGATGCGTCACAAAAACAAAGAGTCAGATCTCAGGTCAGCGTTTTGACACAGTGATCACTTCGCCAATTTGCTTTCCTTCTGGGCAGCACAGCAGCATCCAACCCAGCTGCTCGTGATGGAGCCCTGTGACCGGGTTCGTTTGCTGATCCATTGATTTTCATAGCCAGGAAGAACATGGAAGGCTTTTAACAGGATAATGAGGAATGCTAAGCCATTTCCTGCTACTAATTCAGTTCACACTAATAGATGCTCCCCTGAGCCTCATGCACAGAGAGCCTGCGCTAAATGTAGGCGCTGCTTTCGAGGTCAAATAGGAACAGATAGCGTGCATGCGGCAGCAGTGGATTCCATGGTACGGATCATGGGTGTGTAAATGAAGCACTTGATACGAGCTACCCAGCGGCTCATGTTGTGACTGCCAGCCATGCACCACGGTTACCATGGGAACCATAGGCTGTAGCGTAGAATTGAAGGGAGTCGGAGCGTCTTATTTTAAGGTTTTTGAATTAAAAATGTATAACCCTAATGTCAGGGGTTTACCGACATTATGGAGGACATTATATTGGAGCAGGTTATATTGTTTGTTTTGGGTGAAAACCATTAAGTGCTGCTTTGGTAGCAAACACATTAATAGCATTTTGCAGACAATTTTTAGAGCATTATGGTTCAGTGTAAGCACTCGAGGGTTCTGCACAATGGCCCTACAACTTTTTAGAACAAGGGGTTGAACCCACTGGTTGATAGCTCAGCATATTAAGTAGCAACATGCAAATAGCAGCAATACTAGGGTCATGGAGGAAAGGGATTCCTCATGTGAATCTAGGCGAGAACGTCACACCATGGACAGGGCACAGAATCACAGATATACACTATATAGGGGTAATTTGGAGCAGCCAATTCACCTTCCCTGTAACCATGTTTTGGACTGTGGGATGAAATCAGAGAACCCATAGAAAACTCATGCAGATTTGAGAACATGGAAACGCCATCCAGATCTGGATTTAAACCTGGATCCCCATTATTGAGAGGCAGACGTGCAAACCACATCACCACAATAACACCCAAACAGAAAAATACCTCTTCAAGTCACCAAATATCATTTCAATAGGCTGCTCAAAATAAACTGGCATTACTGGCATCTGTTTAAGCAAATACTATAAAACAACTGCTTTCTTTACATCTGGCTCATGATTATAGAATTTAACAAACCACACATCTAAAGGTTTAATAAGACATGTTACAAGTAAGAGAACCACAGAAGGGGCTGCCATTCTGTATTATTCGTTACTAAAAGCCAATTAAACAGTAAGAGACCCAAGAGCTGAGCAGATAACATGACCGGCCACATTAAGAATTCATGCTCCTGACCTTTAAAGAAATCCTGGCTGATCATCACAAGTGTGCCTGCCTCGGGCAACTGCACATGTGCATGTGGTCTGGGGAGATCTGGGCAATAACAAGGCAGAGCTTTCATTTACTGATTTATCAGAACTGTATCCAAAACGAGTCGGACATATGGTCTGATGCTCTCCAGTTGTAGCAGAAGGATCAAACAAAGATTCAGCATCAACTCAGTGAGACGTGGATCCTCAGTTTCCAGCCATCTAGAATGACTGCAGTTATTAAAATCCAATTATCAGTTCACTGGTCTGAATATTAAATTTATAGTAATCCCAAAAGGATCATGTTATTTTAATTAAAAATGAACTTTAATGTCATGTGACTCACTTAAAGGAATCCTATTTGCTTCAGTGGGACAAAGACAATTTGCTGTTTCACACACAAAGATTAACTTTTGGAACAATACACATTCACATTAACTTTGTCCAATTCACTTTCACAACAAACTTTGTCCATTACATCAGTTCATCTAAACGGTGTAGTTCTACAATTACATGCTGTAGTCCATCTGTTATTCTTCATCTTTTGTTAGGCTCCGTTAATCTGTTGCTGCAGTTTGTGTTGGTCATCCTCTAATCGTTCCTCAGTGATCACAGGATGCTGCATAACACCACCACCAACCTGACAGTATCACTATAGCTCTGAGATTTATGATGGTGTACCTTATAAAGTTGCTGGTGAGTGTATATACACAGTACCAATTAAAAGTTTGGACACACCTCGTTTTTGCTCCATTGTCCATTTCCTCCACTTATGATATAGATGGACTTTTTATATAATATCATTTAGTTTTACAATTATAGACTGTAGTACATCTGTGTTTTTGCTTTTGTTAGTCCCCCGTTGGTTCCCTGTACAGGTATCATATGGATAGTAGTTTATTGTCAGTGTTCAAAAAAAAAAAAA
>JAFMOD010000565.1:1429077-1475141 GCA_019802435.1 Corydoras maculifer | reverse complement strand
AAAAAAAAAAAAAAAAAAAAAAAAAAAAACATTTGCAAGATCAGATGTTGGACAAAAAGACATAGATTGCCGTCTCTGTTCTAATTCATCTCAATGGTTTTAAGAACATGGTGTGCCTTTATATGTAATTTTATGTAATAAAAGTACAAGGGGTTTTATTCTAAAATAATAATTAAATATTACAAAAACACTACTACTACTAATAATAGATACTATTTATGATTTTTTTTGTTGTTTTTATTAATTACTATTATATGACACGTTAGGGAATGTTAGATGTCATTTAATCAGAAACAGTTCTGTGATTTGGGTTTTGAACAGTGCTGCTGCAGCAGTATAGTTTACCTGATTTTCTGTCAACACTGTAATGTAAGTCACTTCATGTCCATGTGTGTATATATGGCCGGACATGTCCAGGGAAACCTGGCGCCAAATACGAAGGCCCAGTGGGGTGAAAGATTTAGAGCGTGCTGTAACTCATCATGTCGCCAACGAGTAATTACAGTTTTACTTTGATGCTCTCGGCTATCGCTTGCAGTAAAATCATATACACAAGCTGTAAACTGGCATACAGAATATAATTACAAGTCGAGAAAAATACATGAAGGCTCAATTAAATTCATTAAAATAAAACATTCTTTAGAAAAAGCAGACATTGTTTTAGCAAATAAACTTCACCAAACTCACCCAATTACACCTGGATGTATAACACCTGAAACTAAGTGGCCAAATTATTGTATTACTAAAAAGCAAAAAGATAAACTGAATAGAATTATCATTCCCCCAACATGACTTTACAGTTGGCACAATATCAGTCAGGCAAGGTTATTTACTTTCTCCAACAGATTACCAAATAAAGTGTGATTCATCTCTCTCTCTCTATATATATATCATTAAGAAACAATGTCTAACATATAAATGAGGTCTATAAAATAAATTCTTTTGCAGATAGCTTGTGTGTATGCATTTGTCATTGATTTTTTCATTCATACATCAATAGTAATAAATAAATAAAATGGAAAAGAAAACCATATGATCAAATTAAATGAGGTAACGTCATATTTAGCTGAATAAACCCCATGAATTTGGCTATTGACTTTATTCCATTCTTTCATTTTGGTGTTTCTAAAACAGGCCGATTGTAGAGGTCATAGTGTTCTTTTTGAAAGCCTTTCTAGCCAATGGAGAAAATAAACCCAGTCGGTGTTGGGTGTTGAAAAGTTGACTGATCCGAATCTTTAAATGCTTCTGAGTGGTGAAAGGCAGAGAGATGAGGATCACATGCTTTAGTGCAAATTTATTTCCCAACTAATTCCTACGTTATAAATGGAGGTTGTTTTTTTTTATTTGCCTTTTATAGATTTATGTTTATATTCTTACTTGGCCAGAAGTATTTATCACTATTAAGAGCAAGGAAACATTAAGATCATATGCAGCAGACACAATAGTCAGAGAGAACACAGCTACCTTAGCTTTAGCATTAGCACCAGTCACACCCACAACTGCTGAGGAGAGAGAGGGAGAGTATGAAAGCGAGGGTCTACGGCACTCTGGCACTGATCAGAAGTGGCGGATCATGCAAGGTGGGGCAGACTTGTGCATGCTTAAATTTGCGCATGTGTTTGAACATGGAGTCAGTCAGTATGTGATGCTTATTATTATTTATATATAAAAAATAATTTATTGTGTATTAAGTTTTTTGTATCGGTCAGTATAAATTGTCGTGTGAATAATCAATCAATAATAATTACCGAATTAATGCATTTACTATATGAATTTATTTTCAACTTGATATCATTTTTGGAGGAAATTTAAACATTAAAATTCTAAATATGTCCCATGATCTCAGTTATAAATAATTAACAATTTAATGTGGGATAATTGTTTTTTTTTTGTGGTTATTTTGACATATTTTATTGGGAAAATGTAAAAGATAGACGATGCACAGTACTACTATATTTAAGTATTCAACTATTTAAATTTAGTGCTTTCATATTATTACAGCAAAAAATGTCTCTGTAAATTTTTTTATGCTTAACAACTGATATTTTGCAAAAAGGTTTTTCATTCTACCTTCATAATTTAACACTGTTTTCTATAATTAGGAACCATACTGCTGGCACAGAAGTGAATTATATATTGAATCAACAAACATCTACAGGATATAACAGGTTGTGCAATCATTCATTCATAAAACATATAATAAAAAAAAAAATTCACACAAAGAAAAGTTATTACATACATCACTAGCCCCTTTTTTCACACTTGATGTTTTCTGCATCTACATGTAATTTACACAATAATTTGCTTTACGGTGCGTTTCTTTCTCTTTTTTAAAAAACTTTTTGGGAAAAAGAAGATCAATCTTGGTGGTTGAACAGAGTTTAAAAACCTCCGCAGTGTCCGAAAGAGTATATGTGAAATGTAGTGGTACTTGAAGCAACAGTGTGGATTTGTATACAAAACACACCCCTCATTTATAAAATTAATGGTAAAATATCTGCCAATAATTGGGTATTAATGAGTATTAATGTGTTAACTACCAAAACTGACTGAACAAAATAAAACCGGAGTAAAAGAACTCTTACTATTGTAATTATTAGCATCATTACTCCAGCGTTTAAATGCATGTTTACTGTAAACAGTGATGTCACATTAAATCTTCCTAATTTAAATCATGAAAGAAAAAAATATATATACAGATAGCTGTAAGGTTTAAACTTCCACTAAACAAACATTTTTACCCAAAATAATGATTGTAAATTGTTGTGTTGTTAAAAGAACCAGTGGATAATGCCCTGTCTGTTGTCAGGCCATAATGATTGAACTGGGTCCACTGGAGGAAGGCAGTAGCCCAATAGAGGAGATGATGGTGCTCACAGCGCAGAGTCTGAGTCGACTGGAGATCAAAGAGCATTTTAACATCATCAAAGAAATCGGACGGGGCAAGTACGGGCGTGTGCTGTTTGTTACCCATCGCTGTCGGGGTACGTAAGCTTCTTTATATTATTATTTTAGTGCTGCTTCAGTTCATGAATTCTAATCTGATCGATCACCTGGTTTACCTGAACTTTGACTTCATGTACAGAAAAATGAGCTCCTCCAGAAAAATGAGCTAAAAAGTAGATTTTTAAATGGCATGACATAAAAGCTACTAAATGTGTAATTTGTTTGTCCATATACATTCACCATGCATTACAGTCATAGGCAACAGTTCAGGCACCCGTGGTCAAATTCTGAATTTTTTCATAATTCCTGTTTTTTTTAGTTTTTTTTTTTTTTTTTACTGAAATCACCACATCAAGACCATCACATTAAATATTCGATATAAAAAGATTGACTTCTTTTCTCCCAGTATGTTAAATGACTCTTGTAAAAAGAAACATATGAGGTTTATATTCAGAGCTTATATTTAATGATCTATATCTGCCAGCTGTTGGATAAACTTCATGCATGAATAAAAATGTCTGTGTGAGTGATATTTCACTCTGCTACAGTCTGTCTGCTTTATGCGCTGCAGGGACGCCCATGGCTCTGAAAGTTCTGCCTAAAACCTCAACCCAGCTGAAAGGCTTTCTACGCGAATACTGCATCTCTCTTCATCTTTCCCACCACCCCTGTATCGTGGGCCTATTTGGAATCGCCTTCCAGTCCGATGAGCACTACGCATTCGCTCAGGAGCTGGTGGCTGGACGGGACCTCTTTGCCATCATCAAACCACGGGTCAGTCAATCTACATCTAAATGATATTTCTGTAGTCAAAATTCATTTAGCTTAACTGCAGCAACTAAAAATGACAGCACAGGAGTTATTTTAGTGTTAAAACTAAAACAGCTATGACAAGATTAAAAGCACAGATTAGAAACTGTCTAAAGAAACTAAAATATAAAGTAGCAAACCATGATTTGTAGACAGCTGTAGACAGACATTTATCAAATCCCCATTATAGAGAGTGATTTACAGAGGTCATAACATTATACAAACCAAGAAAATTAAAGTTAAGGACCTTACTTTATTGCCCATCACTGGCAGATTTGCAGTTCCGGAGTTTAAACCATTAACCATCTGGTCAAGTCCAGTTACACACCTGTCATGTGGATTATCACTCATCATATTGTTTTCACCTTTTAAGAAAAATGTACCGAATAAAGTACTATACGAGGTCCTGTATATAGTGCTGGGTTTGCATAGCCACATATAATATATATATATATATATATATATATATATATATATATATATATATATATATATATATATATATATATATATATATATATATATATATATAAATATATAAATGTACAAATGTGTTAAAATTTATTTTAAAATTAATCTAAGGCCCAGTTTTTGTTTTTTTTTTTCAACAAAGGAGCTGCAGGCCAAGAAGAAAAATTAAAGGACTTTATTAAGCATTATGTAAATGCATGTATAGCAAAACATGGGTCAGTGAAACATGACCCAGATAGCAAAATGATTTTAGCCCACATGCCGTATAGATTGACGGCGCTTGAATGAACCACATTGGGGCCATGGATTATTACATCATGGCTCACATGTTGGTAGCACTACCAAACCTTTACCAGATCAGAACCATATGTGTTTAGGAGCATTGAGGTTTTAGAAGCTTTTATACACGGGTTACATCAGGATTACATATACAAAACCGTGCCGAATGTCTCCCCAAAATTAATCGAATGTGTTTTGGGACACTGTTTATTAATATTTTTAGATAAGGATCACATGCAGTGTCGCCAGTGCCACCCACGCTATTTCTTAGCCACATACACATGCAATCTGGGTATAGTGTGTATACTGTCCTTATACTGTGTATACTTAACCTTATTGTATACTGTCCTTATTAAGCTAGAAAGCCATAAACAGATACAATTTTGAAAAAAAAGTGATGTGATTAAAAATTTAAATATGGCCACTGCACCCATCACAATTTATCAAATCCAAATTTCTATAAAGCGTAAACTGGTTAAAGCATAAAATTACAAATTAAGAGACTTTTGACCTCTCTTTTTTTTCTCTCCTCACACCACTGGTGTGATAGTAATCATGTCTGTGACAGGTTATTGGATGGAAGCCTGTAGAGAATGCTCAACACATTTTAGCAGCGTGTCTATGCACTGGAAAAAAGTCAGTGCGTGAGTCACAAAGTCATGGGAGCAGCTGCCCTGCTTTCTTTCATCCCTGCTGGCTCAGAGATGTGCGCCGAAAACGGTGCCTCGGCCGGTTCTAATGTTCTCTGCTATAATGTGATCTTTAGAGACAGCAAGCCTGAGGCCAGTGGACACTGAAGTATAGTGACCTTATTCCCCAGTTGGCATATTATTGTCGAAAGCGGTCCTGTAAAAGAATACATTTGGCCATGAATTGAATTTAATAAACTTGTTATGGGGGCTTTCATTCCTTTACAAATAAGTTTTCTTTAAGTGGAGAATATTTTATGATGATAATTTATCATTATTACTTACATATAAATAGGTTCTTTCCAGAACTTAAGGTGCAGATGCTGAACTCACAAACACACAAGAAGCAGCTGCCTGTTCCACTTGAATTCTTTTAGCATACTCTGGTGACCTTGATATTAAGGCTTCTGTGATGTTTCTATTAGGAGGGCATTTCAGAATGTGCTGTAAAACGCTGTGCGGTGCAGATCGCCAGTGCCCTGGAGTTCATTCATCGCTTAGGACTGGTGCATCGTGACATCAAGCCTGAAAACGTGCTCTTGCTGGACAGCCAGTGCTGCCACGTTAAGCTGGCTGACTTTGGCCTGACGCAGAAATGTGGTACACTGATCCGCTATATCTCGGCCACGCTGCCCTACATGGCACCTGAACTGTGTGCTATGGTGCTGGATGAAGGCCAGGAGGACACAAACATCCCACCACTCAGTGTGCAACCCAGCCTCGACACATGGGCATTCGGCGTGTTGCTCTTTTGCATCCTAACGGGTTTTTTCCCCTGGGAGCACTGCATAGACAGCGATGACTTTTATCAAGAGTTTGCTGAATGGAGACAGGACATGAAGAAAACCGAGGTGCCATCACAGTGGAGGAGATTCACACCAGCATGTATGGAGATGTTCGCTGGGTTGCTGGCACTGGAGCCTACCACCAGAGGCCCAGCTGAAGTTGTCAAGGGATACATTAATAAGGACTGGGTGAGACAGAATGGTCAAAATGGACTGGTGAGCAAGAGTGGGGGAGTAAGTACCACAGAGACCCTGAGCCCTCGCTGAAGCAGTCCAGATATTCCATCAAATGAGATCTAATAAAACATATCCACAAAGGTAAAGGTCACAAATGGTAGCTTGTGCTGTAAACTTATACATCTTATTTGAAGCAGTACTTTGGCCTTATTGCTGTGGAGTCTAAAAGTCTTGGTCATAAGAAGCTAAGTATCATAAGTTTGATAATCTACACAAGGGAACATTGTGTAGCATGTTCATACAGCTATTTTTTATTTCGCTGAAACCAGTTGGACTATATAACAGAATATAAGCTTTTTGAGCACAAAATAACTCACTAATCAAAAGCTATGCTTTAGATTTCACTGCTCACTGTCTGTAGCGTTAAACAGTTTGCTGTTTGCTAGTTTTCCACTATTGTTAATTTTAATGCTGTCATGTGAATGTATAAGATTTTTAACAAACCCAAAATAAAAAATGAATTTTTTTATTAAAACAATTTTAAACTTTAAACATCATATAGTAACAAGTTCAAATAATCCACACATCTCAGTATCTTTCTTGCTTATATTTGTGTCTATTGGTATTAATATGATTTCTTTAATAAAACTTTAAACAAAAAATATTTTTACTGACAAATTTTTTTTTTTTGGTTCGTAATACATTTTCTCCTGTTTATCACTGGATTCTCTGTGATCTGCATGAGCTGTTACAGTGCAGTTGTACAATTACATTACTCCTAATAGTTTCATGGTTATCTTTAAGGAAGGATAACAAACCACAAAGTAATACGACCATTATGGTGGTGGTTTATTGTTAGTTCTGCAGTGACACTGATTGGGTGAGGGGGTTTTAGTGCAGCAGTGTTGCTATAGTTTCAATTCTCCACCTCAGTGACACTGCTGGGATAGGCATAATGCACCAACCAAATAATACCTGATCTGTGGTGGTACTATTGGGGTCCTGACCATTAGAACAGAGTAAAGGGGACGTACACTATTAACTGTAGTCCATGAATAGATGTACTACAGACTGTAACAGCAGAACTACGACGTCCATCATTTCGTTAACTGGGGAATGTAATTTAGCACAAAACAAAGGTTAGAATACAATAAGCTATGACATTCAGAAGTTTATTCTTGATTTCACTATTTTAAGATTTAAATTATTAACTACCACATATGTTTTCTTCCATCTACATATTTCACCTATTTGAATTATGAAATGTGCAAATTAATGGCTGACTGCATTAAAAGTATTATGTTGCTACATTGCAAATCAGATTTCAGTCAGCATTGAAGATATCTATGGCATTATCATCAGACTCCATTTCATGCACATACACAAACACTCCACAGCCTTTAGCATTAAATAATTTGGCATCAGCTGCAGCTGGCAATCCAGTGATTGATGGCATGTTGGTGTGTGTTGGCACCAGTGTTGATGTCCCAGTGAGAGGCTCATGTGTCCTGCAGACCATGGTGCCTTTTGGTTCGTAGCATGATTTTACAGCATACTTTATGTGTTACATCAAGCAGAGTCTGGTTACCACTGTAATCCACAAAGGAAAACGTATCTTTTACTCCATCATGGGAATACATTATAAAGGCATTGTGGTAATCTGGTCTCAAGTGGAAAATATGACAAAATAGGTTCTGCGGCATCAACAAACACAGGGGTGGATGTGGTGAACTGAAGATGCCACCATACAGAAGACGTGGCAGATCTCATACAGTAAAGTTTTCAACAGTCACAGCTCATGTTTGCAGATAGTAGTCAGCAATATAATGCATTTAATTCCATTAAACATGGTGATATAAAGTTCCACGTTCCAGAAATACCCGTTTGGGTGACATCGAACTGAGAGGGGATGAAGTCATCAAGACACACTCTAGTGCAGCTGTTCTAATTAACAGATACTCTATCTGAAGCGACAAGCTGGCTACTATCAGGTTAATGGATACCATGTACTTTTCACACAGTGTGGCAGGAGTCAAAGCAAACTGTATGTTAAACCCAACATTGTTGAGTGACTCTGGAGGAGTGAGTGACTGTATGTACAAACTTTTCTTTGATGGATCCTGCACTACGTTACTACTTTAGCTTGAGACACTACTTACCAAAATTGTGAAAATAACTAAAGTAGTAAAAAAGTTCAGCACCATTTACAAAAAAAATAAAAAATTTGCTTACGAGACAGCTTCTATAAGTTTGATTTGCATATAGTTTAAAAGGTAAAGTTAGGTTTTTTTTAAAAAACAGTTTTATACAAACAATGGATTGATTTACTGAGTAAAAATTGTTACAGTGATGGATGGAAAAGAATAATATACAGATTACCAAGTAAATAGTAAATTTTAGGAACACCTTTAGAACTTGTATAACTGTTTCATTTTGGATTTGTATGTGTATATATATATATATATATATATATATATATATATATATATATATATATATATATATATATATATATACACACACACACACACATATATATATATATATATATATATATATATATATATATATATATGCACAAAATTAAACATTAGCATTTTAATAATTATAAGCACTGCAGGTTATTAATATGGCTTTCAAACCTGCAGTGCTTATAATTGTTATAAATGTTTATTTTCTTACATTTTTGTCTTCATTTCACACTACTCATATTACAATTGAAATGTGAGCGCTATCTTTAAAAGTGCAGTGGGTCATGTAGATTTAACTCTTTTGCTGTCCGGTTAATCCATCTACTGCTGCACATGTGGAACTTATGAGTGTTGTATGAGTGGTACTCAATGGATCAAGTAAGTACTCAAACAAGAGCATGTAGTCAAACACAAAACCTTAAGATGTATAAAAATAAAGAAGAAGAAAAAAAAACACTTTGGAAATACATGAGCAGACACTTAAGACCAGAGTTAAAAGACAACATAAGCAGAAGGGGTGCAAAGACTATCCTTGGAAGGTGGTCAAGCATTTGGCACTCACCATCTTTACCCGGCCAACAAAGAGAGCAACCTAAGAAGAGGCATCTAGCCAGACTGCACTCATCAGTGCTCCTCTGCACTTCACTGCTCAGCATAAGCTGCTGGTTCCAAACCCTTACACCAGGTTTAAGTAAGAAATAAATGCTACTGACTCACAGGAAGAAGGTCCTGGGTTCGATTCCTACTTGGACTGAGCAGAGGTTGTTCCTGTGCAGTCTGCAGGTGTTGTCCTGCATGGGCTTCATCCTAGGAGTCCTAAATATAAAAAAGGAAGGTAAATTAGAGATGCTAAATTACCCAATCCCCTATAAATCTTTAATGTGTAACCATTCCTGTTTGAGAGTAGTAATTAACAATCCAGTCATTAAACTCATAAATACAAAAACGAAATACCACCCCAAATTTAATGGGGCATTGTGGTAAATATGGCAACATATACTGGTTTCATATCCAGAACCAGTGTTATTGTCACTAGTAAGTATAGCAGAATCAAGTGAGAGGCAGGTAAGCATTGTATTTAGGGAATATTTTAAACCTCACACACAGACAGGACATAGCTTAATTAACTTAATTTCTCAACAAGAGGAAAGGGGGAGAAGAAATTAAACAGTGCCCTACACAACAAAAGGCCACGTGACAAGACACAGGTGCAGGAAATAAACCAGCACCAAAAAAATAATTAACCAAATAATCAACAAAAAGAACCCAACAACAGCCTCTTAGCACTGGGGATCCAGGTTCAAATCCCAATCTGCATAGGCTTTCTCTGGGTTCTCTAGTTCCTGAGACATTTTTCCCTAAATGGACATGAAAATAATCCCCTGCGACCCTCGTGGAAGATAACGTGAGAATCTGATACAGTACTGTTAATTTTTTAAAACAATATGTTAAATGCTATAATATAATATAAGGCAGTTAATCTGCATTCCTTTAATGAACAGCTCATACCAGATTGGTGCAAAGGCCCTTCAGAAACAGCTGAAGTGAAATCATGATCTGCGATGAGTGCTTAATCTGTTCTGTATGTCATGTAGGAGAAAACAGTACACACAACTAATGCACCAGATTAATGCACAACTGGTTGCCATCCACATTAAACCACTGCTTCTGATTTTGCCCCGCAGGCTTTAAGACAGATGCTTTGGCCCAGAAGCATAATAGTTCACAGTGACAATAGATTCCATTGACTGATAGTGACACAGACGCCTATTAATATGCCAACAGTTATGCTTTATTATGGAAAATGACCACAACTGGCTCACGAAAGTTAACCATGTCCTCCTCATGAAGCTGTTACACTTTTCGGGCAGTAAATCCTGCATAGTGAAAACAATCTTAGACAAAATGACATGAGAATGTCTTCAAGCTCAATGCCAGTTTTGATACAAAGACAGCTAAAGTGGAGTTAAGAATGTTTTATTTATTTATTATTATTATGTCATAGTAGTAGTATTAAGATATATAAATGGATTTTTACAGGAATTCTTTTTTTATTAAACTTTAGCATGGTTTGTGAACCAGATACATAATTTTTGCATCTTTTTAAAAAGCTTACATAGAAAAAAAAGAAAGGTTTTGTTTATATAGAAAAAAAATCTTATGAGGACTTAGTGCCAATTCTATTTTATAAAAAAAAATCCTATATAAATAAAATTGAACAAATTGTTGAAAAAATAACATACACTGTGGATGATGCAAAAGCAAGGGAATAATTCATCTCATCCTATGCTGGGGACTGGGGTCAAGGGGGTTTTTGTATGTGTTTTGTGCAATGGCCTCACATTCCAAGAGAAACACACACACACAAACAAAACACATTTAGAGTGGCCAATTCACCTTGAATCCATGTTTTAGGACTTTGGAATGAAACTGGAGAACCCTAAAAAGCCCACACGGACACAGGGTGAACATGAAAACTCCACTCAGATCAGGATACGAACCTGGACCCCCAGGGCTGACAGGCGGACATGCTAATTACTGTGCCACCCACAATGAACTTATGTTATTAATTATTTCAAACATTATTTTCAAACGCTTGTTTAACTCATGATAACAGATCACACACAACTGTCAGAGCAGCTTCGTTCCGTGTGAAGTCTGCAGGCCACATTTTTGCTCACAGTTATAGACCATGTTTTATGAAATAGCCGAGGTTAATGTTACACTTGGTTCATTAGTAAGCTGCCACTACTGTCATATAGGGACTATAAATCAAATCCTGCATTGGAATCTTAATCCTCTGTTTAAAGTCAGAAATGTTCTGAATGTCTATTTTAAGGATTGAAAACCTCCTTAAATATCTGTGTGGCCTCACTGACTGAAACCAAGCATTGTGTTTATACACAACACTGAAACATCACTAACTAATCACCTCCTTCGAGAATATCAGCATTAATCTAATGGGATTGTAGTGTAATGCAGATTGTCCAAAATAAGTGTCTGACCTCTTCTGATTTATTTTGTGGGATCTTGTGGGAAAGCACATTTAGAAACATGGAAGCAAACATAGCTGCAAAGTGGAGACCAATCAATTCATAGGATGTTATAGAAATTTCTGTAGATACAATGTAGTCTGAGTAGTAGTTACTTTTGCCATATTGGTGTGACTTAGCTTGCTTTATTTCTTGGTTGGTAGCTTTTTTGTAGTGAAGCTTGATTTGTTGTCAAGTTACTAATCGCTTAACTCACACCATTTTACAGGTAGTTTGTCCAACACTGCCTATATATTTAAACCAACATTATATCTCAGTAAAAGTCCAACATTTCAGTGTTAAAACAATTCTCTTACCTGAAATTTGTGAAATCTTAAATGATCTTCATAATTTGCAGGAGCGATCTGTAACTCAGAACTTTCTCTAAGCACAATGATTCTGAGTTCCAATTGACGTTCTTTTAGTTCTATTACCATGACAACCACCACTAGCAACATTCCAAAGTTGTTGGGAACATTCCATTACACTCTGGGAAGAGTAGAGGATTTATAAAACCTACAAAACATGTTTATTTATAGTTTGGCCATATTTCGGGTGTTCTAAACTCGCTTTTTTTTCTCCCACAACGTTATTTTTTTATTCTATAGCTTCAGATACACGCAAATGGACTATTACGCAAATTGATTGAATTACGTCATTTAGCGACTTCTCGTGATTTCTTAAATAGCGTCGAGCGCACCTGCAGCCACTCTCCTAATTACCTGCTGTGTACCTTTGTCGCCCTCTAGTGGCCCAACTTGATTTATTGGTTCAACCTGTTAAAAAAGGGTGTCCCGAAAACAGCTGATTCTGAAATGTAAACATGTGAGAACATGTGCCTACTTTCAAATAAAGCAAAAACATTGCTAATGTGCAAATATAAATAAAATGTTAATTTATTTTGATATATATACAGAACCAGTCAAGAGTTTACACCCCCCCCCTTCTGTTCCATTTCCTGTAAAGATGGACTTTGTTGTTCTCCAATTCAAGAATGTAGTTCATCTGTTTCTGTTCTACAGTACATACTGTGTACATCATCTTTACTCTGTTCTAATGGTCAGGACCCCAATAGAACCACCACAGAGCAGGGATTATTTGGTTGGTGAATTATTCCTATCCCAGCAGTGTAACTGAGGTGTTTAAAGGAATCTACAGCAGCTCTGCTGCACTATAACCCCCTCAACACATCAGTGTCACTGCAGAACTGACAATAAACAATCCACCACCCAAATGATACCTGTTCTGTGATGCTCCTGACCAACAGAGAACAGAGAACCAACAGGGGACACAAGAACAGAGATGGACTACAGTCTGTAATTGTAAAATTACAAAGTCCATCTATAAGACAAATGGAGCAAGATGGAGGTGTGTCCAAACTTGCACTGTATGTATTTAAGGCCACTGTAAGACTATTGAGAGTATGAGTACCAATACATTTCACATAAACAAAAACAAACTTTTCTGTTATGCTGTATTGGAAATGTATTTCCTAAAATAGTTTAATGGAGAAATGACAAAAGTTTAAATATTTTCAGTATACATAGTGATATGTCATAGTCATATAGTGATCTGATCATTTTGATGTAATGGTAAAAATGGCTTCGTGTGCTGTTTATCAAACTATAGGAGTTATAGAACCATACAGTTTAATACACAGCATCAGAGCCATTTTCCATCTCCTCCCTGTTGTCCAGGTACAAACTACATTTAAGAAACCTATATATTTAACTACAGTAATAAGTAAATATTTTTTGATTTTATTTATTTATTTTTTAACATATTTTCATTCAGCCAGATTTTTCAAAGATGTTTATTATCATATATATTTTTATGTGCTCCATTAGATCCTTTAAATCATAAGATTGTTTAGGAGTCATTATACTGATATTACTGATGTTTTGCTACACCAGAGATCAAGACAAAATTATGGTGGTTGCTTATCATTAGTTTTAATTTTTTTTTTATTATTATTAAGATATTAAACACTTTATTATAGTAACCAAGCACTAAACATATAAACCTGAATCCTTGTTAGAACCCTAACTCATTTAAATTGTAAAGATTATGTTTATTAATCATCTTCCTGGGACTCAGTTTGATTGGCAGAGTGCAGTAATGCTGAATCTTCAGATGGATTGGGCAGACTAAGGCTTTTCCTCTTATTACTGAACTCAACTTCTACATCATCATACTCCTCCTGCTCCTCCTGCTCCTCCTGCTCCTCATCCACATGAGTCAGTTCATCTGCAAACACAAAAGAAAAAAATTACAGATATTATATGACATGAATAAGTAATGTTGCTGCTTGAAATTGCCCAGTGAGTTTGTGCCCACTAATGAATTGGTGCCCTGTCCTGGGTGTATCTGCCTTGGATGGGCATGGAGAACACCCCACAACCCTAGTCCCTAGCACAGAATTAAGCAGAAGATAAGATGAGATGTTTTCCATATATATTATTTTTTTATAATTTCACCAGAAAAAAAATGTTGAACATAATATTATTTGGGACAGACCTGAACCAGCCTCATGCCGCTGTACATTAGTCTGTATTCCAAAAGGTTTGGATGGAAGGAATGGAACAGAAGCATCTCTGTTGGCCACACTGATGACATGTTCTTCATTAACGTCATCATATTCTGTTCTGGAGGAGAGTCCACTTACGCTCTGATTCTCTTCTTCTTGTATAGATGGAAGCTCTGGTTTAATGAAAAGGAAAAAGAAGATATGAAGATACGAAGATACAAAACAATGTTCATATACATACAGTATAAAGAGATAAGGTTTTTATGTAACGTAAAATGTAATAAATATTCCTAATTTTGCTGATACGTTTGTTTGGGACCCTTTTTCACAAATTTCTTATAGTTTTATTTGCATTTCTATTTTTTTTTAATACAATATAACTCATAACATTTTAAAATACTTTTATACTATCATATTATAACATTTCTTAGTATATTATACCATATTATTATTTTGATCACAGTTTTTACTAATATGAAACTATACATATGTAGAAATTTTATGTCATTTTAATAACAATGCAGCATACATTTCTGTTCTCGTTTTTTAGACAATGAATTCACCTCTGTCATTATTTCTGCTAAGCTCCACGTCACTGTCTTTAGGTGAAGACTTTAATCGTACTGTTGATAATAAAGAAATACATGTTTTTAGAAAAGGAACATCATCTTATAAAAACATGTTCAAAATGATAAACCTAGAATCATACTATACTATTCTAGAACTATACTGGTGGAAAAATACAGTCTGTTAATTACTATATGCTTCTCAAATTAAAATGCTCAAGAAAATGCATAAATAAAGGTTTACTGTGGTGATCTGTGGTCAGTTACAGAGAAAAGATCATGTAATAAAAGCAAGAACAAAGAAACAAATCAATAGCAAACAAATGCAGGATAATTCAACATCACCACCTAGTGGTTACTTCTGTACTTGCATGTCTATATTTGCATGCAAATGTAGCTGAATAGGCGGCACGGTGGCTTAGTGGTTAGCACGTTCGCCTCTCAGCGCTAGGGATTCCTGGTTCGAATCCCCATCTGGGTGGAGTTTCCATGTTCCGTGTCCGTGTGGGTTTCCTCCCACAGTCCAAAAACATGGATCACGTCAACTGAATTCTCAAAATTGCCCCATAAAGAGTGTGTTTGTGTGAGTGAGTGTGTGCCCAGCGATGGATTGGCACCCTGTCCTGGGTGTATCTGCCCAGCGCCTGAGACGTTCTCCCCTGAATGGGCATGGGGAAACCCCCCGCTACTCTAACAGAGGATGAAGCCTCTAGATAATGAATGAATGAATGAATGTGGCTGAAAAAAAACACTTATTACTTTTGTTTCACTGATTTACCAAATAAACATAAAGTGAACCTGCACCATGTGTGAACTTCGTGTTAGATATGTTACTTACATAAAATCAGCAGTTTCCTCTTAAATATCACAATTGGAGTTACAAGCAAAAATATGAGCACTATCACCAATCCAGCAATAAGACCATCGTTAGTTTTTGTGTTATATGTTTTATAATCTGGAATTTACACAGATTATAATTAGACAGAGGATTCGATTTAGTCTATCCAAACACAATGCTTAACTAATTACACACTATTAAACACAATTATGATCACAATTAATAAAGGTATATTAGATAAATATAAAAAAAGCAATTTAAAGGAACATTAGATATATCAAATTTGACTTGTGCTTTTCTTATTTGTAAGTCACTTTGGAGAACTGTGTCTGCTAACTGACTAAATGTTAAATGTTAATTCTAAATGTTAAATGCAAACATCGTACCTTAGTGCACATGCAGAATTATCATTTATAAATAATTCTAAAATACATATTTTAGCAACAGAAAAAAAAAATCAAAAGGGGTAAATAAATTGTATTTACTCTATTCAATTAAATTTAGGAAAACTAAATAAAAACAATAATAAAAACTACAACATACCGTTGCATATAATTTCGGCCTGAGTTCTACTTTGGCATGAATCTGGCCTTAAGCAGTTTGTTGCATCTTTAGATGTAGAGTTACACTTTAATGTCCAGTTTATATTTTTTTCTGTATTCACTTTTATAATGCTTTTAAAATCTCCACACTTTTTTTGTGAGCATAATAGTTGTCCAGCTTTCCTATCATCAAAACCACAGACAGGTTTCCAACCTTCTCCATAAGACACCTCCAGTTCACCTCCACAATACTCACTGAATTTAAACTGAATTGCTCCTGTAAGGAATAGTAGGTTACTGCATTACAATGTATATCAGATTCACAATGTTAAAAAAGTCAACATTTATTTTAATTTCATTTTTCATAAAACTATGAAATGAAATGCATTACCCTTAACTTTACTATGAAGGTAATATAATAATAAATATATATATATATATATATATATATATATATATATATATATATATATATATATATATGACATCAGCAGCTTACCTGCACATGCGACTGAGACAATTTTCTCACAATTATCGATCCGATAGCCACACTGATTTAAGAAGTTCTCTTCACCTGTGCAGTTGTAGTACCGTGCTTTACCTTGATGTGGAGTGGACCAGGTTTCAAGAAACCAGCTGCAACCCTGCTGATGGCAGAGCTCTTTAAGGCTATGTTTCTGTTTATCCTGAGAAGAAGCTTCACACATCCTCTCCTGTTCATTTATCTTGACCACTCCGGAACAGTTTGAGAGGTGCACATGTTGATTCTCTGTAGTCATGCGTGCACACACACACACACACACACACACACCAACACACACACACACACACACACACACACACACACACACACACACACTGTAGTTTAATCATTGGCAATAATTTGTATAATTTGACTGCTTCACATTCGTATCAATTCGGATCAATGTGTCAGTTTATATTTAAAGGTTTGATACAAAGTGATACAAAGTGATACAAAAAGCCGGTATCCCATTGCTTAGCAATGTCATGGGAGACCAGTTTAGTAATAGTTTAGTTTTTAAATAACATACATTGAAATTAAACTTTATTTTTTATTAAGTGTTTTTATAACCCTAGGGTTAAATCAATGTGTTAAGTCAAGGTTGTGCATTATTGTGAATAAATCACAGCAAAAAGGTATAAATAAGGTATAAAATAACTTTTTCCAGTAATGCACAACCTCAAATGTCTCATTGCTTTAGTAAAACACCAGCCAAATTAGTCATAGGTAATAATAGCAATAATAACTGAGTGATAAATTATATTTTAATATTTAAATTGCATCTACCAATAATATCTTAAATCATATTTAATTTTTGACTGAACAGAATAATTCTGACAACAACAAGAATGTAATTACCATTACAGGTGATGCTGAGGAGAGGTTGTGCCAATGGTCCTCTGTTAACCTCACAGTCCCAGATTCTTGTGTGATTACTGGTGCAGCTGTAAGCTCTGTTCCACAAGGGCTTGTCTGGTTGTGATGTAACATTTTCGTACTTAATGAATGACCCACAATTCAGGTAGCTACACAGCATATTACCTCCTTGTTTACTCCATCCTTCACTGCTCACAGCATTAAGCCCCGATTTATCCTTCACATACACACGACCTGAACAGGATTTCTGTATGCTTGTGAGGAGCATCCTCCTCCAACCTGATAAATAAAGAAAAGTGGCCACACATCTGATTATACACAGCTTAGTATTAAAAGTATGTGAGCTGAATATGAGTAAACATTAATACACAGCCTTACATAAATGTTTGGCCATTTCTAATCACTATATTTATAAGCATCTTGAATTAATGATTTTTTAAAACTTAAAATTAGTTTTGGATTGAGATTAAATGATGTCTTACTAAAGTATTCACATAAATAATGTACACACATGGTTACCCCTAAAGTGGGAAACAGGCCAAGCCAGCCGGGTGTGTATTAATACCTCTGCAGGTGAGATGACCGACGGTGCAGGTACTGGTATAAAAATTACATGTGGAAGAGAAGTTTTCACACTTGTCGAATTTCAGCCCACTGGTTAAAAAAGCGTGATTCAAAGCTGCATCAAAACTAAGGGGTTCCCCACAGTTCTCTTTCCTGCAGATTTCATTCTGAAGTTCTTTGCTGACGCTTTCCTTGCACAATGGATGATAGTCTCCGTGGAAAAATATTTCAACTTGTCCGGCACATTTATCTCGTGGATCCCAAAGCCTGTCTTTTATGCTCTCTGGAAACAATTTATGAAGTTATAGTTACTTATAAGTAAAACATTAGATCCACATGAATCAACTGCTAAAATAGCTTCTGTGTCCGTGTTTAAAATGTCCGATGTTCTTGTTCTGTTAACTTCAGACATTATTACAAACATAAGTGCAATATTATACACTGTTACTATTTGAATTTTATTGTTGGCATTATTATTAATACAGAGCCACACAGTGACATTGTGGTTAGCACATCTGCCTCTCAGTGCTGGTGCAATGTTCTCCCCGTGTCTGCCTGCATTACGCCAGGTTCTCCGATTTCCCCCCAAAGTCCATAAACATGGATTCAAGGTGAGTAGGCTGCTCTAAATGGCCCCTATCTAATTTGCATTGTGTGTGTGTCTGTGGGTGTGAGTGCATGGAAAGGTTCTCCCAGGATATGTATGGGAACCCCCCCGCGACCCAAGTAAAAGACTAAGGGGTCAAGGTAATGAGATAAGATTATTAATACTTCAAAATTAATCATTATAAAAGACAATTAAAGGCAGGAAGTAAACAGCAATAATAACAGAACAAACCAAAATTGCTTTGCCTCTCTTCCCAGAATGCAGCTGTGTGGTGCTAATGAGAATAGTGCCTAAATATAATAAAAACTTCATGGTATTACTATGATAATTACCTCTGCAGGAAATGTAGGCTGCCTCCATACAGTTTGTGGAAGTCTTTTTCACCAACACATAGTTGCACTGACTGAAGTCCTGAGCGGAAGCCGTGCAGTGCAGGCTGCCTATGCTGAATGAATTGTTTCTCGAACCGAGATATCGTTCTTTAATCACCTCTCCGCAACCCAGAAGTCTACACAGCATTGTTGAATGTGCCTCTTTCCAGGTGTCCTGGCACACTCCTCTGTGCACCTCATTCACACGCACCATCACCTTCCCCCAGCACCTTTCACCAGCATCGTTCTGCAAGCTCACTTCCACTGAGTCTGCAAAGTAATAACAAATACCTGAAAGTTAATTTCTTTATTTTTTTTAATGTACTGGCATAGTTTCTATTGCTTATACTGTAGGTTTAATTGGTAATAGTGGATTTCTGTCGTTATAAACTGTAAGTCAGTGGAATTATGGAGTGAAACAATGGAGTGAAATAGTCACTCTCAGCAAAAATATATATGCTATACATATAAGCAATAATGGACATTAAAGGACAGAGGTGGATTAAAAACTCACTGTACCTTGGTAGGACACCTTGGTCCGTGTGGTGTTGAACGTGGAGCAGTTAAAATGTGAGGTTGTGTTTCCCGTGCAGTTGGAATCTGTTGTCACTTCATACTCAGTTTCTTTGAATTTGAGGAACAAATGCGAGCCCTCTATAGGAAGATAAGGGATTCAAATGAGTATATAATATACGCATAATATATAATATAAACGCATAGTTATCAAACATGCTCTTAAGGATCTACACTGTGTTCAACCAAAACTATATGTATTTGATTGGAAAATGGATAAAATTTAAGTGATAAAATGCCTTACATGCTTACACACAGAGGATATATATATATATATATATATATATACACACACACAATGAGAGAAATTAGTACATGTGCACAGAGCGGTGGGCAGCCCTGTACACCCCGGGAGCAACTAGGGTTAGGTGCCTTGCCTAAGGGCACTTTAGCCATAGTACTTGGTGGGACCAGGAATTGATCCGGGGACCTTGAGATCGCAAAACTTGTTCCTTAACCTACAACTGCCCCTCTATTCAACAGAATAGACTTATTATGGTGTCCACAACCATAAAAATAATAACTTTCACTTACAAATTGTATATTAAATAAGATAAAAAATAAATAAAAAATATATTAAATAAGATCATACTTTTGCAGATGATGTTGACGGTGCTAATGAAACCTACTCCATAGGGAGAACTTTTAGTCATCAAACATTCATTTATTTTGTTGACGGAGCTTTTGCACTTAAGTTCCCAATCCAATATGCTACTGGTGCTTCGAACAAAGCGTTCCTGATTTTTAACAGCAGAGCTGCCACAGTGAAGGTGCTTGCATACAGTGTTGGAGTTCTCTTCCAACCAATATCTACTGTTCATACTCCACCAGGTTCCACCAAACTGCATGTTAAGTTCGCCAGAACACCTATCCAATCCATGAATCAGACGCACGTCTAATGAACCTGCAATCAAGACGGAATGAGCTTAACTAATATTCATGTAGTATTAAAATCCCACCTGGAGTGCATCTCTTCAGGGTTAGGTTATCTAATTCACTAGTAAACAATGTTTAACACTGGACACACACACTCACCGAGCCATTATCATATCAACACCATGCACACCACTGAACATGAACTGCGTGGCCATGTTACAGTCTTTTCACACAATAATGATACCTCTTACCTTTGCACACAATTTTGTTGGTGTTACAGGAGTCGACTGCAGATTTTTTACGCAGACACTCCCACAGCGAGCCTTCGTCTCCTTTACAGTAAACATGACTGACTAAACCATTGGTTTTGATGGAACCCATCATAGCAGTGACAAATTCACCACAGTTTAGCTCCCGACACACCACCGCAGCAATATTGCTTTGTTCAGTTATAACACTCTGATCCATGGTCTGTTTATTGTTGCATACACCATGATAGGATGAGTTCACTTTTATATGGATCTCCCCGTAACACCTAGAAGGTTTATTATTAGTAAGCAGTTCAACCTTGATGTCATCTGCAAGACATAATGTGGATAATAGTACTTAGATTTAAGCTTGTTTAACAAAATGCTTCATTTACCAGGCCCTAAAGAAATTACTAACAACAAACATAAAGCATGAGAACATATGGGCGAATCTAAAAAATCTTGAAAACTTTGACTTCTTTGTCCTATAATTAGAACGAAAACTTCTTCCTCCAGTTTACTGTGCAAATTTCTAACATTTGCAATTCAAGGAAAAACCCGCTTACCCGAACATGTAAGGATTTGGGTAGTACGATCATAACTGACCAAGCTTCCACAACCCAATATATTACACACTTTCTGAGAATCAATTCTATGACTGGGAACCGAAATCCACTTGGCATACTGTTCAGTGCCTTTCCTCTGCAGAGTTCCAGTACAGACATTATTTCCACCACCATGTAATCGGTAACGACTGTAACCTGAACAGACAAAAGCTCTTAAAGAGTTACTAACAGCAGAGTTAGATTAACAACAACATGTCTGTATAACGATTACAGTGTGCTGAAATCTAAACCAATTTAAGTAATAGGTTCTAGTAATGGTTTTGTGATCCTGTTAATAAATAAATGTAGAATGAAGTACAGCACATATTTATGAGGTAAACTTAATATTGTTAATCAGCATAAGCACACAAACCAAAAAAATATTTTGGACATCGACAAAACAGCAAGAATATAGAATGGAAGTCACATGGTACATGGTGCATGTGCAACTACATTAGCATTGTACATGCAAATCAGAGAAAAAAGCTAGTGGATTATAAAATATAGTTATATAGGTAAGTTCAATGAATTGAAACTACAAAAACATTCAATACACAGCCTTGTCTCCAGGTTCACATCTTTGGTTACATCTTACCTGAACAGATGATGTTGGCTTTATTGGTGCAGTTTTTCGATTGGTTAGCACACTGCCACGAGAAAGTTTCATCGCCGATACATGTAAGAGTTACATTGTGTGATATCGTTTGGCCCTCGTACATTCCTGCCTCAGGAGACTTAAGATGCTGACCACACCCAAGCTCTATGCACAACATGTTTAATTCATTTTCACCTAAATAAGAAATTCATTGTGAGAAATTCAATGTTTAAATATTTAATTTAGTTTACATTACATTACATTTACATTTGGTTATTCAGCAGACGCTTTTATCCAAAGCGACTTACAAGGTGAGCACAGGGTTAATCACAACATCCCTGGAGCAATGAGGGTTAAGGGCCTTGCTCAAGTACTCACACTGGTAACTTCAGTGGACCTGGGATTTGAACCGCCAACCTTCAGATTCATAGCCAAACACCCTAACCACTGAGCTACCGCCCCCCAGTTTAAAGGTATAAAGACATCACATTCTATCCTAAAACTTAGAACAGTTAAATAGTATTACTCTCCCAAATTTGACAAAATTATGTTGATAATGGCTGTTTATGTTTCAACAGAAAATTATTTAATATTCATACAGCTGTTCGATTTTTAAAAAATACCATAATTTTGCTTTACCCAAACATATAGATATTAAGAAGTGCTGTAGAAACTCTAAACTCACTCAAGCCATCAGTACAGACACTAGCGGTGCCATTGCTTGTGTTAAACTGAACAGCACCAGCACACTGATCCATCCAACCATTCACATTAAGAATAACAGCATCTGTGATACAAACCAAAAACCATTTCAGTGTTTGCATTCTACAAAAAAATCCAAATTATTATTACTATATTATATTATTACACTTACAACACTATACATACAAAAAAAAAGTATTCAATTTTTTATAAATAAACAGAAATATATTAGATTCTTCTGTACACTAAAGACTGAAAACCACCCACCTGAACATTCAACCTCAACGGAATAATCAAGGTTGCATTTATTGGGATCACAATCTGTATAACTGCAGTTCCACAGATTGGGCTCTGTACCGTGACACTTCACCTCATCTATCCAGATGATATCCAATGAACGATTTGTGTATTTATAACCAGCATGCGCAGATTTTACATGGTTTCCACAGTGTAAGGATTTACACACCACCACATCATTTTTGTCGCTCCAATTATGGTAGCCCACCACCCCCCATTTTTCATTATGGTAAAGCTCCAAACGGCCCTTACATGGGTTGGAACCTCCATGCAAAGCAATCCGGTCTTGTGCTGTAAATAAAATGCAGACATACATTTATTATTATTATTCATTCATTCATTCATTCATTCATTCATTATCTCCCGCTTATCCTCTACTAGGGTCGCGGTGGGGTTCCCCATGCCCATCCAGGGGAGAACGTCTCGGGTGCTGGGCAGATAGACTCAGGACAGGGCGCAAATCCATCGCTGGGCACACACTCACTCACACAGACACACTCTATAGGGGGCAATTTTGAGAATTCAATTAACTTGTTCCATGTTTTTGGACTGTGGGAGGAAACCGGAGAACCCGGAGGAAACCCACGCAGACACGGGGAGAACATGGAAACTCCACCCAGATGGGGATTCGAACCGGGAATCCCTAGCGCTGAGAGGCAAACGTGCTAACCACTAAGCCACCGTGCCGCCTATTATTATTATTATTATTAATAATAACAATAATAATAATAATAATAATAATAATAATTATGGGTCAGTGAATGTAAGCCGAGCAATGGATTGGCACCCTGTCCTGGGTGTATCTGCCCAGCGCCCGAAATGTTCTATCCCCTGGATGATGATTGTAGGCCAATAACCAATAATTTAAGTCACAAAAATGACTACATTTTGCTTTCATGAATATCAGGATCTTTTTTTTTTAGCAGTGATCCTGTAAAGCTCTCCCAACTGCGGGGCACCGTTACTAAGCCAGTCCTGCAGGTGAGCTGAGCTGAGCTGGAAGAGATGCATGTAAGGAAATTCTAAAATCAGTGGTTAACCATGAGTTCTGCTGAAACCCAAACCGTATCAATGTGAGACCATCAGCTCTCTGCACCTAACAGAGTTGCATACCGCTGCAGATTTTTTGATAAGTTTGAGTCAGCCTGCAGAAGTTTCAGTTTAACCACTAAGCAGCCCAAATCACACTCTGCATCACATTGGAAACACACTATACACGAACTACACACAAAACTTCCACTGAGGATACCACACAGTGATTATTTATTAAGTATAACTTATTTTATGCACATCTTGCGATGAGCTCTTAATAGATAAACTGTTAGTAAGTGTAAGGCATGTGTTCAAAAAGAATAAGACCAAAAATTTGGTTTAGGTCCATTAAACCAATGACATAATATGCATCTAAATCGAGTCAGCTATATTCCCTTAAATAACTTTTGTTAAAATTTAGTTTATGTCAACAAACTTAAAACAGAGCTTTTTCATTTTTTAAATTTAGAATCAGTACAATAAAAATCAATTGAAGTATTTTTTAAATTATAATTAATTTAAAAAATTGCCAAATATATTTTGGATGCTCGGCTTTAACATTAAGTTATAATATTACAAACTTTGAAACTCTGTGTACAGTTAAATGATTTTTATATATCTCGTTATATAGCTATTTATGACATTTTACTGTTTTGTTTTATACTTAGTGTTTAAAAAAATACTATTTATTTAATATTGAATATTGAAAACTTTTGTGATATCAGCAGTTTGCATAAATAGATGTTTACAAATATGTATTTATAATGATTTTTTTATAATTAATAAAAATAAAAATATATTGGTCTTAAAAATATTAAGAGTTTTGATTATAATACTAATATACATGCCATTTATACTGAATCTTTAAAATACACTTGTATATTTTACATAAAATTGAAATGTGATATAGTAAATAAAATGGTTAAAATTTAAAAGATGTAAATTATTTAAAAAAAAATTAAAACAAAGAAATTAAAGAACATCTAAATAAATGATTCGTTGATTGAAAAGAAGTCTAGTGAACAATCCAGAAACTTTTTAATACTTTCTGGAATGTTTTTAATTAATTTATGTTATTTTATCAATTTATTTACTTCCACTAGAGTTTTATGTGAATTGAAGACAAAAACAATCTTTTTGTTGGATTTACTGGTGAATTATTATTTCTGGTGTGATGCTTTTTTGAGATTCCCAATAAAATGATTTTTTAAGAACAACACATGAGGAAATATTTGATTTATTAAGGTGATTTATATTATCAACAGCCCAAAACACATTATGTTTTATGAGAATAGGTAAAAAAAATGAATAACTAAATTTATTATTATTTCATCTCATAATCTTAATCCCAGTGCGGTTCCTCATGCCGATTCAGGGAAAAACATTTCGGGGGCTGGGCAGGAAGAGTGCCAATCATATATGTCTATGATAATAATAATAATAATAATGATAATGATAATGATAATGATAATAATAATAATAATAATAATAATAATAATAATAATAATAAAAATAATAATTAACAACAACAACAACAACAACAACAACAACAATAATAATAATAATAATAATAATAATAATAATAATAATAATTATTATTATTATTATTATTATTATTATTATTATTGTTATTATTAATAAATTAAAATGTATATATGCAAATCTTTATGTGATATAATAATATTATTAACAAATAATATTCATTACGTTAAAAAAATAGATTTTAGAATTTTTTAAACACCTTTCACTATTTCTTTTATTTTATTTTATTTTTTTGTTATTATGTTAATGTGGCATTTACCACTGCAAAATGGTGAAACGATCTTCCCAACTCTGTCCGTAAGGCAAAATCACTAAGCAGTTTTAAGAAACTACTAAAGACGCATCTCTTTAACAAATACCAGTTGTAGGGGAAGCAACAAATAACAATCAGGATTGATGAATTTACAGTATAGTTGGTTTTCTCCATAACTTCTGACTTGGATAAATGTAAATGTATTATGTTTGTTGCGTTAATCTAAAGGTCTAATAAAGAAATAAATAAAATTTTCGCAGTTGAGAATTTTATCATTCATTCATTCATTATCTCTCGCTTTATCCTCTATCAGGGTCGCAGTGGGGTTCCCCATGCCCATCCAGGGGAGAACGTCTCGGGCGCTGGACAGATAGACCCAGGACAGGGCGCCAATCCATCGCTGGGCACACCCTCACTCACACAGACACACTCTATATGGGACAATTTTTGAGAATTCAATTGACTTGATCCATGTTTTTGGACTGTGGGAGGAAACCGGAGAACCCGGAGGAAACCCACGCGGACACAGGGAGAACATGGAAACTCCACCCAGATGGGGATTCGAACCGGGAATCCCTAGTGCTGAGAGGCGAACGTGCTAACCACTAAGCCACCGTGCCGCCGAATTTTATCGTAAGTTTATAATATTACATTATTATTTTCACTTTTCATCGATGTTTTTATTTTACATTTCCAGAACAAAAATACAAACTCGTATATAATTTACTGTGTTGTTCATTTTAAAGGTTTATAGCGTGATTTTGAAAAGTTAACTTACCTTGCAGAGTCAACATATGCAGATATAAGAGAAGGAACCACATGGCGATTAAAGAAGAGAGGCAAAGAGAGCCAGAAAGCAAATTCACCTGATTATAAACTCTGTGTGATGTCACGCTGACAAAAAACAAAAAGACATCTGTCATGTGATTAACTTTATATTACAGTCACACACAGTTTGCTTACTTAAAATATTTATTCATATTATACTATAGTATAGTTTTGCATAGATTTGAATTTCTGGGTCCATTTAATAACATATATAATAATATAATATACAATTCCATGCCAAAGTCTTCTGCTTAAAATGTATTAGTTTGTCTTAAATGTATTATAATTTTTTTTATGAGCTAATTTTTTAAATAATTTAATACGACATCGTTTTTTTTGCTTTTGAACCTAAGCTTTTGGTACTTCCGCTGGCTTGGCTGAAAATTTTACTCAATCATTCAGACCACTGGTCCTTGTGCAAACATTATTATTTAATGAAGTTTGATTTATTACTGTTTTGTTTTAAAGGGTGTAAAAATCTCCACATTTTTATTACCCCCCCCCCCCCCAAAAAAAATTACCAATTAGTTAACTAATAAGCGGTAATTAATTATTTTTGTTTTCTATTGATAAATTGCCCATTTTTCCCCAAATTTAATACTTCACAAGCAGAATTTAGGATAAAGAAATTTAACACAATATGCAGGTTTTTTTTTTTAATTGCTTTTAAATAGTAATCTAGGCAACATTTATTATTCACTGAAAGGTGATAATTCACACATCTACATCAGGAATGTGATTCTGGTCAGGTTTAATTTATAAAATTCAATGTACTTATAGTCTAAAATTACAGATTACCCACTTTGTGGTTTGAATTTCACATAACATGAGAAGTGTGATGTGAAGTGTTAGTTTAGAGGAAGTAAGGTTGAAGGTGCAGTGGGTTTGTGGTTTTTCAGTTTGCAAAGAGAGGAGTGAGTTAGTGAGTGTGTGAGAGTGTGTGTAGTTCTTTATATGTAACTTTATATATATATATATATATATATATATATATATATATATATATATATATATATATATATATATTGTGCTTTGACAGTAAAAAAAATTGTCGATTTGTCATGTCAATAAAGCAAATTGAATTGAATTGAGAGAGCGAGAGAGAGAGAAGCACTAAAAACAGTATGAGGCGCCGTCACTCCATTAAGAGACGTGAGAAATGGAAAATGCTCTCTGAAAGCACTTTTTGTGGACAGTAATAAAAATGACAAAGCTGATTATTTGAGCATATTTTACATAACCCTACCATTTCTTTCATGAACCAATTTTAACAAGATACAATAATTCAGTTAAAGCCAGACAAAGAACTAGAAAAAAAGAAAGAAATATATAATCTTATGCAAAAGTCTGGGCCCCCATGTCTAAAATTACAACTTGATTGTCAACCTATCATTAAGTTAATGGTTCATTGGTAAAAGTTATATTTTGCAGATAACATAGGGGTGTTGGCTACTTCTGGCTTAGATATGGCTTTGCTGAACTTCATGAAGCCCTTATATGAGAATATCTTGAACATGAACATTGTACAAAGTGTTTTGTGGCTGATAGAAATTGCTTTAAAGGTCATTAAAGGTATTTTTATGTGTAAGAATAATGAGCAGTGGGCATAAATATCTGTGTAGTTAGGAGATTAGTGATTATTAATCAAACTACATCAGCACTAATGTGAGATCAGAGTCCTGAAAAAAGTAAAGAGACACTTAATACAGATTTAAACGATTTTTTAGCACCGTAAATAATTGGCCCAAAAATAATAAAATTAATAAATAAAGAATAAAAAAAAATAAACCCATCTGATCTCACTTTAGTTTTGCAGAGACATTATGCATACCTGAACACACGAAGCCAGAAACATGCAGGTTTTGAGTCTGCTTCATTTTATTGGTGAAATAGACTGTACACTTCTGTGCTTTTCAGTTTGAACATTCATCCATCCTCCTCCTGTTCATACGGTCTGTGTATGCTGAAAAAAAGGCCGCTGTTTGAGCATGCCTGCCCGAAAACAATTCAACGACGAACATATGATAAAAAAGAAAGATGTGGGTAAGAAATAAATCAGGAATTAGTGTTTGATGATATAGTCAACACATTATGGTTCACCTTATTGCCAGTTGGATTCAAATGAGTTGAAAATTGTTTTAACAATCAATAAATTGGAAAGCTCAGGCAGATCTACTGAGAATCACAGAGCCAGAAACGAATAATCAATTAAATAAATTTTATAAACATATTACGCTATGCATTCAGTGGTTAATCCCTTTTTATCCATCATTATCTTAACAGTAAAAGGTAAAAACTTTAAAATCTTGTTATTATTATTTTTTTTTTAAAGGACAGACTGTTTGAAATGAAAGAAAATAAGAATCATTCCTACAGCGGTATCCATGCATATCTGTGATTAATGTACATGAGTCGTATCCTCTGGTTTCATCTTACACTTCCTCTTACATATGTACATGTACTGTACATCTACATGGAGGGTTTTGCAAATAGCATGCCTATTTTTTGGAATTTTTCTTTTTTTCTGTGTATTTTGGATTTTCTTTCTCTTGCTCTCTTTCTCTTTTCATCCCACCAGTGACAGATCAATAAAACAAAAATCAAATAGGGGAATCTTCATGCAAAACATAGGTGGAAATCTCAGCATCTCAGCTGCTTCATTCTATGCAATCTACTGCACAATAGCATGCATGCCTGAGTAGGGTGGCACTGACCATATTTTTGGTAAGACTGGACGATGCATGTGAGGTATGATACAAATTAACATACACATATACATATTTATATATATATTTATACATTGATCTTCTCTGTCTCAATCATTTACATAAATTATTTTTCTGTAAATGCAACTATTGCCAAATACAGTTTCGGATGTCTCTCTTTTCTTAAAGAACTATATAGGAATATAATTGTGTCTCTTTACACTCTTAATAACCGTTCTGCAAATTCTCCTTTCTATTACATCCAGTGTAGCTTTATCAAAAACATTTCTGGAAATAGATTTGTCCTTCCTTTGTTTTCTCCCAAAGACAGTCATTTGAAATACAGTAGCTTGGCAGGTCTGTAAAGCAATTATTGTCCTAGAGCTCAAAATATCCTCCAAAAAAAAGATGCTGCAGTTAAACTGGCTTCAGAACATTGTCTCTGTTGCTACTTGCTCATTTTCAGGAGAGTATTCCAGGGTTTCTCAATAGCCAGGTGTCTTTTTCAAAGACTGTTTTTTCGTTGTTTTGTCTACGATGAAATGCGCCCTCCTTTTGTTTGTGCATTGGAGAAAAGTACTGTGCTTGGATGTGTTATGTTATAAGGAGGAGATTTTGACAGTCTCATGACTGAAGGAGCCTCGAGAGTTGCGCAGGATTTCCCGGTTGGCAGGTGACGATGGCAAGCTTTCGTCTGGTGTGTTGGCGGGAGGAGTGGGAATGCTAATTATAGCTGCTGTAAAGTCTCGCTGCTCGCAGTTTAACTTTAAGTCCTCGGTCCTGGCATTCAGGCTGGAGCGACTGTGCAAGACATTAACTCAAGATTTAAGGTTGTTATACTGTCATACAAAACTTAACATCAAACTAAACAATATGGTACAATCAAGAAAACTTATTAATGTATTTTTTTAAATATAATTGTGTTTAATTAGTCAGCCAAATAGGTTTAAGGCATATAATAATAAATTAAAATCTGTGTCTGGAGTTATAACTCACTTTTTTCAATATCTGAACTTAATTTTCCCTTCTGAAAATGATCTACATGTAATACCATCTGGTGCAACACAATGTATAAGTGTATACAATTAGGGAAAAGTAAAAAAAAACATCTGTCATGGTAGTGAGGTTTAAGAAAATTGTTCCAATTTTTCTATAAAAAAAAAACAATTTTTTTTAAACATGCACTGTGATTACACTAATATGCCTTTAGAGGGAGTCAGTATCTTGTGCTGTGAGATTATACAGTATGTCAGACAGAAGTCAGTACTTATTTTTATTACTGAAAATGACATTTTGAAGGCATTAAAAGTCTTTGTTCCCACGTTTTATGATTCTATAAATATAGCTAGAAAAGTCCTACAACAACCCATCATAAACCCAAGTCAGGTACAAAAATACTGCCCCGACTTTAAAAGATGTGCTATCTTCAAATAGCAAAAATACAATGTTAATTGATTAATAGAGACTTGAAGACTTGGTTTATCATCAGTCATCAATAATGAAAGTGGCAATCATTATAATAATACTAATTACATTATCTGAATGAATCAAGTCATTTAAAGATAATCTTCCCTCTGGGCTTAAGGTAACTATGAACAGCTATGATGATTTTTTTGCAGGTATGAACTGTGATGTCTACCTCTGGGGGACAGATGGGCTCTTGTGCACATGCAGTGTGTCAAGCTCCTGGATGCTGCCCCGGCTTACTGATACAGTGGAGTTAGCCAGGCGGATGGCTCTTCTCTTTGCCCGTCGTGGACAACAAGAGGTTGAGACACCCTGCTGACTGGACAACGATGTGCTGCGGCTGGTGCGAAATCCCACCGACTCCGTCATACACATCTCACTGTAGGTCAGCTCGTCTGTGAACTCATGGTTCTGAGTAAAAAGTACAGAAGATGGAACATTTAAGTGGATTTAAGCTGAATTATATCTGTTCTGTGATGGTTGTACAGCTCTACCATCTAGTGGATAGACTTAAAACTTCAGACACACAGCATAAACATATTTAAGCATTTAAAATTCCATTTTGTTGACATTTTCATGGCTGAAGATAAAAAAAAAACAATGTGGGGTATTACATTTTGAACAAGCTTTGTATAGAAATATAAAGTGCTGTATAAAGCTAATTGGGTTAGCAGTGATGTGGAATATAAAAGAGCATTATAAAGTTAAAGATCATGCTATTATTTTATTAGTTCAAAACAGGAAAGTGCTTGTCAGATTGATTTCTACCAACTGTAATTGTTAGTCCATTTAGTAATTTAGGCCCACTATCCAGTGCTTCACTACTTTGTGGGTTTTCATAGACCTTATAAAACATCAGCTTTCATAATGCACTATAATCATGAATTGTATATGAGCATCCTTTATATATTTCTTACTAATTAGGCTGAATCACTAAATGAACACATGCAAAGCCACTATTTGAAATGTCATTCTCTTTATCGTATCTATAGCCATATAATAAATATATTTGTGTCAAGGTGGTTGGTACCTGTACAGTTACATAACATAATGTTACAATAGTTTTAGAATCGTAGCACCTTTTTAGAGAACGGTTTTAAATCTTCTCACATCAGCGTCTAATGGATTGTTCTTAGGGTCTAATTATATATAAAAATTCTGTATGCAAAATGTATTATCTAAAGCTGGTTCACACTTCCATCAGTCTGACTGAGGGGACCACTTACTGTAGTCTTTTCCAAGCAGTGTAACAGATGGTGGTGCTGGTGCTCAAAGGATGATCTGTTCTTCAGACACAGAACACTGTCGCCATCAAGCTCCTGAAGATACCAAACAGGGAAGAAAAATACATTTAAACTTTAGACTCATGTGGTTAAAATGTCAATAGCACTAGAAATGGAGACAGAGGAAGACGGTCAGGATCAGTTTCACATCATGGCATTTGAAGACATAAAACCTGACACAAGATCAGTAAACCAGTACAAAGGTGCTCCAGGTCATCCAGCTTTGATCTATTTAAAGGTGACTGTGTATTTCTAGGCTGCAGAGGACTGTTTCTGTAGCTAAAATTAGCTGACCTTTAGTGCATGAACTCAGACAGTAACAACAAACGAATGAATTACACACCGTTCCGAATTTACTGGCAATCAGTTGCATCAGCGAGTAAGAAAGGCTTAAATGCTTATTCACATGTAAATTGAGACACCATCATTTAAAATGATTATAAACAGCATGTTAATATTTTGGTGGAGAACCAAAAACAGAAGTGTATTTTTGCAACACTTGGTAAAATAAGCTCGCAAGTTGAATGAAATTTCAAAGTCAAAGCATGTCAGCTGTGGCCTAGGACACACCTGTATTAATAAATAGTAAATAAAACATTTACAAGCCAGGAACTAAACCTGTAAAATGATTAAGGATGATATTGTTCTTCTCTTTTTGTCATTTTAACTTGTCATAGCACATATCGTCAAAGCTACATTTTTATTATATAAAGCAACAAACATCTCCATGCACAAAATGAAAATCAAATCAAAACACTGCATGAAATATGATGTGCGTAATAAAAAAAATCATATCCACTGCAAGTAGAATGCATGTCATGCAAAGTGAATACCTTCAACACCTAAATCATTCATATGGCCATAAAAGCTTTATTTCTGAATTTTATTATGATTTATTGTTTATGTATAAAAGTCGATAAGATAAGGCACATACTGCATGACCACCTTGTTTTCAATTATGTGAAAGCCACTTCGGCTCCAGTGGTTTACAATTACATTGAGTAGATCCTCCAAGGTTTAATCTATTAGACTCAATTCAAGGTGAAAACGTGCTTGAGTAGTCCTTAATATGTTGATGATTCCCTCAGGTGGTAATAGTGAGGTCAAGTGGACAAGAACATGTTAGTAACAGTACAGACAGACAGCGTTTGCAATCATTAGCAAAAAGCAACGTTTTAAAATTTTTACTAAATGACGTCAGTAAATGCTTTTACCGGTTTGAGATGGTTCTTGTTAATTTGAGAGGCTGATTAACTTAAGAACTACAAGAAGGTCACAAAAGACATTTTTACAGAATCTGGTTATAAGAGTTGGAAGATAATCAGAAACACAGAGCAATTTCGCTTCCTAAATGAGAAACGAGTCCTCTTAATCCACTACAAAGTCCAGGTAAACACTGAGAGATGTTGGTTGGATTAATTGGAGCCCAAGCAAACACCGGCAGAATGTAGTCCAATAACCCCAATGGGATCATGCTAATCCTTAATAGTTAGCTTTAGATGGATAGGCTTATCATGTGAAATTTTAATTTCAGTTCCAGTTTGTCTCGCCTCTTTTATAGTTATTATAATTGTTACAGTAAATACAAGTGATGGTGCAAAACTTTAGAAAAAGTCAGAGGAAATTTAAGCTGGCGGACCATCCTTATTTGCTGGCGTAGAAAATATCTGAATATATTTGTTAAATATATTCCATTTATCCATTATCTTCCGCTTTATCCTCTATTAGGGTCGCGG
Source organism: Corydoras maculifer (assembly GCA_019802435.1). NCBI lineage: Eukaryota > Metazoa > Chordata > Actinopteri > Siluriformes > Callichthyidae > Corydoras > Corydoras maculifer. The sequence goes on along the minus strand of JAFMOD010000565.1, from coordinate 1,441,322 downwards.
TGGGGTTTCCCATGCCCATCCAGGGGAGAACATTTCGGGCGCTGACCAGATAAACCCAGGACAGGGCGCCAATCCATCGCTGGGCACTCACTCACTCACACAGACACACTCTATATGGGGCAATTTTTGGAGAATTCAATTGACTTGATCCATGTTTTTAAACTGTGGGAAGAAACCGGAGAACCCGGAGGAAACCCATGCGAACAGGGGGAAAACATGAAAACTTCACCCAGATTGGGATTCGAACCGGGAATCCCTAGTGCTGAGAGGCGAACGTGCTAACCACTAAGCCACCGTGCCACCCTAAATATATTCTTTTAAGAATATTAATAAATTCCTGAAATAATAAATAGTCTGCCCCATTCCTTTTACAGTGTTTCCTTGGTTCTGATGCTTTCAGATGTGTATTTCCTGTGTATTCAACCAATCATATTTCAGCATCATTTTTTGCAATTTCTTTTCCATCCTAGTTCATTGCAAAGCTTTTTTTTATGGGGTCCAGGTCAAGGCTCTGTGCAAGCCAATCTAGTTCTTCCACACTAGCCTCACCCATACAACCTTGCTTTGTGCAACAGTGTACAGTAATGCTGGAACAGAAAAGGACCTTCCCCAAATTATTCCCATAAAATTGGAGGCATAAAACTGTCCATGATGCCGGACCAGGTCCTTGACTTTATATACCAGCGCTAATGGGACGGAGTATGAAATCACTAGAGCTGTAGCCAATATCCATCTGACTTCATCTTCCTCCCTACTTAATTACACACTTATAAAACTACCTTCCTCTTCCATAAACCAAACTTTCCTTCCTTCCTTTCTCCATCGCCCCTTCACTCTGTTCTTGCTTTCTTCACCCGGGACGATCTAGTGTATATAAAAGAGATCTTTGTGTTCTTCCAATGAGAAAACCTTCCTTCAGTCCTTTTTTGCTATGGATGGCATATCCTCTATTTTTCCTACTTCTCTTTTTCTGTCTTACATTCCATTATATCATACATCACTTAATTCAGTTATTTTTTTTTAACATTCTTCTTTTTCGCTTTGCATTAAAACCTTCCATTCATCCTTTCTATGGACTTTAAATTCTCTTTTTTAGAGAAACATTCCTTCCATACTTCCAGTAGACCAAAAACTTTATGTTTTTTTAATTTTTTTCTCTCTTTTTTGGCTTACCAACCTTGTTCCTTCTGGTTTTTCTTGAACTCTGACTTTTTCCCCTCATGCCCAGACCCTTTTAATATGACTGCCTCTATTCTTTTTCACATTTCATTACATTTTAACTTTTCTATATAATTCTATCCATCTTTGCTACTGTTCATTTTTAATCCCTGTGCTAGACATGTTTCACCAAATGCAAAACCTGATGCTAAAGCTATGTATCTTTATATATTAAAGTGTTTTATCTTCATTAGCAAATAAGAGCTATCCTTTTTTATACTACGTTTTTCAGCAAGATACAACAACAAGATGTTATAGACTGGCTGTTGATAAAAATAGCACTGCAGACCTGTATGTAATTAACTTATAGACACCTATTCCATCTTATACACAGCCACCCACACACACACACACATATGTATGGATATCTGCAAATACATAAACACACCTAAACACAGGGATTGAAAACATGCATATTAACTCATTAAATCCCTCGAAAGCATGATTAATTAAATATGCATATTAAATTTTTTTTTTTTACACTGTCTTCCAGACTGCCTACCTCTCTAAGCAGCAGGGTAAACAAATAAATATTTTCACACGTTTTCTACTTTAATCTTCTCAGGTTTACACTTATACCACCACTAATCCCCCTTAAATTTCTCATTTCCTATGAGTTAACATTGTATTACACCGTTGTGTTCCTGGAACATTCCTGGATTTTCCAATAAGCCCATATTATTTTGTCAATATGTCTTAATTTTGCAACAATTCCCATGGGGTGGAATTTATATTCAGTAATGTATGACTAAAGCAATGCCACCAGTGGCAAAACTATTTTAACTATACAGGCCTGGCAGGAACAAAAAGTGCTGCAGTACTACATCAATAACTAATAATACACCTACTGAGGAAAAAGTGTGACCTTGAAGGATTATATAACTATAATGCCAAGTTGGTCTATAAATGTTAAGATTATGTGACAGGCATTTGTAGACATGCTAATATGCAGCTGTTTGGGGCAACCCACGACCCAATAGCGAAACTTTCTTAACTGGAAACAAGCAACAGTAAGGTCTGAGACCATAAAACAAGCCTTAATTAAAAAATCAAAAATTGTAAATCAGAGTTAGAGGATTAGGCTTTGCTTTTTTCCTCCAACCACCTTGATTTGTCCAGATCAAGTTCCCCGGAGCTGACATCATTATCTCTCTGTCTTTGTAATTACCAACGCATTTCCATCCCACTTCTAATCCCTGCATCCCCTCATTCTCATGCCACGCTTATCCTTGAGTCCCCGCTAATCAGCTTTGCTAATTACACCCTTCTCAGCATGGTCACACAGCTTGGGGTGTAGTCTAAAAGGCAAACCTGAGTGTTAGTCACCCCAAAAGATGGACAACCATATTCAGTGGTAAATTATCCTGAGAGACATCACATCACTGAGCATCACTGTAGAGATTACTGTGGCTTTTCTTGGCTTTCTTAGGTCACTGGGTTCCAAGGTTTCAAACCTAAATGATAGATGGTTTGCTGGTTTTTGGAACTAAAACATAATTATTTTTTGATCTTGTTTATTGTTAATTACCATAGATTATATGATTATATATATATATATCAAGTTACGCAAAAATGGGATGTTGGTTAGGGAAAGAAAAAAGGAAAGAGGTAGGACTTTTACCAAAAATTTGTATTAAAACTAATTATATTCATATTGTTTGTTCGCTATATATTTTAAGGGAAGGAAATAAAGTCAGCCACAGAAACAAAAGTTTTTAAGGTTAAAATGAAATCCAGGACAATTTCCTTGGTTTGTAAAAAAACTGTTAATCAGGCAAAAGTTCAAAACTGAGGCAATGACATAAAGATTAATGAAAGGCATGACAATAAGAGGAAACACGCAGGAAACCGTTTTCCTTAATTGGAAATGCAATGCTTCAGGGCACAGGCATCCACTGTGAGTGTAAGGTGGCATAGACAGAAATGTTGGCACGCATGCATGAGGTATGGTTGCTAGCCCACATAATGATGGTGTTTCATCAATGCTGACTTCCAGAATCCCCACAAATGATAATGCACTGTAGGCTTTTTATCCATTAAAGAAAGTAATCCTTTCTTGAAATTGTTGTTTTTAGACCCCCTGAGACTTCATGGTAGCATTTACACTCATTAGCCTCAAGTACAAGACTGTCTTTTTTTAATGTCAGCTCTCTGTTACCAAAAATATATGCTCCTTAATTTATTCCATATTTTAAGCAAACGTCAACATGAAACTTTAATTTAGGGGCTGAGTGTTTTGTGTACATTACATTATGTCATTGCAACTGAAATCCCAACCTGATAGTGGGTGTCTGTACAGGGTCAGTCATGATTGCAGCAACAAAGTCTCAACTTTGAATGATTTGAGGTCCAAACATTTTTGAAGTTTTTTTAAAAGTCAGATAGTCCTCACCAAATATTCACTGTCTATTGTGTTTTTTTGGCCCTTGCTTCAGAATTAGCTTTATATGTGTTGTAATTAACAACACCTCCATCTGACCAATGGACCAGATAACCAACTGACTGAAAAAAAAAAATCTTTCAGATGCATTTAAACAATAGACACAACTTCCAAAGACATACCATTATAAAACATCTTACACAGAACCAAGTAAAACATTTTTAGTATGTGTTTAACCCTAAATCTCTTATAATAAAAATAAATAAATAATCACCCCAATCTCACACCTTTGCCATGAAATGCAACCAAGTCAAAGCTTATGAGTTAACATCCATACCATAAAGTAACTGTAATAAAATAAGTAGCCATGTTTTAAAATTCATAGATAGGCATTGCACGAAGTGTAAATGCTCAGCACATTAATACATTTTTCAATGACATTCGAACACTTTGATACTTTTGGAAACCTTAAAAAATGCATCAAAAATCATGATATCATCAATCATTAAATAAATAATGAATCATTGCTATAGGTTTGATAAATAGGCACATAACCCTCGGTGGGTGATGGATAACCCAGAGTCCTTTAGTTTTATAAGAAATCAGATCATGTGCTTATAAACGTAATGATGCAGTTAAAAAGTATCACAAAATCATCCTAAGGCAGCAGATTTTACAGCACGTATAACATCACAAAGTCTCGACATGTTGCTCCGACAACCACCCAAAGTTCCGTCAGCACACCGGGGCGGATGAAAAGTAACTAGGCGACAGAGAACATGAAGCTAATGGACGGCATTTAGTAAAACAATATTAGCCTCGATCTCATTATAGTTGTACCAAAGCACAGACTCAGATCGAGGTCCCCTTTGTTTCAACACATGCATGGCTCAGATCTTCAGTCGTTTAAACTCCACTGAGAAATTCCTGACCCAGTTCATTTCAGCAATCTGCGATCTAACAAAACAAAGCTACTCACCTGTAGTCCCCCCTCTTCTTTGTATTGCAGGAATGCATTAGTCGTTCCTTTCTTGGCCAAGCGAATCCTGGCAAGACGTACTTTCTGCAAAACATAATAAACCTGGTTTATAACACCTGCATCAGCATTTATTCCAGAGTGGTGGACTGCATGTGAAAATATAAAACAACCTGTGAACAATAACTCTTATCTACTTTTATCATATATTTTTGCTGATGGGAAATGTTCAGGTTTTTTTATATCATAAATTATGGGCATAAAGGCTCAGCAGTCTGAATATAGAATTATCAGGATGGGATCAGGGTTAGGTTTGCACTACAATTTTACATCAATCAAATGAGATACATGGTCCATTACTGTCCTCCACCTACTAACAGTCAGATTTGATCCTGAACTTCTGGAAACACAAAGCAACCTCATATTGCCCTCCTACGCCGATCTAACAATGAGACACCAAATAACTCACCAAATAACACTTAAATAATGCTACATATAGGCCAAAATGTCAAATGAAATAAGGAGAACAAGTGTAGTGGCATTTGTCTCCTACCTGCTGAGCTCGCATTTTGTCAGCTCGCTGGTTCTGGTGGTAGATACGGCTGAAGTTAGACACTATGACAGGAACTGGAAGTGCGATCACTAGCACACCACTCAGAGAGCAGATTGAGCCGAAGATCTTGCCTGCGATGGTGGTGGGAACCATGTCTCCATACCTGCAACACCCAAAACATACCTTCTGACACAGCTTTGGGCTTATCCTCCAACTTTCCAGACAATGAGACAATGTTCTACTAATTATAATATCATTATAATTATATACTGTATACTGTGTACATCGCACAGTGAAGTATAAGAGCTTCATCCAGGACTGAGGTGCTACATCGAACAATAGATCAACAAATTTAGCAAGAATATGGGTTTAAAACTACAAACACACACACACACACACACACACACACACACAGTCTGAAATCTTTTTAACTTGAACTTAAACATGAACCTAATCCTTACTCTCAGCCCTCCCATGAGACCAACCGGTGTCCTTTATAAGAAAAAAAAAACATATCCATTGTGTAAAATTGGTTTGGTCCCCACAGTGTGACGCACAAAGACACACACAAAGACACACACACACACACACACACACACACACAGAGCAGCTGTGTTTGTGCTATAATGTCCTCCCACGCATTGGTGGCTCATTAACTTCCTAGCAAAGCTCATGGTGTTTTTACTTTGACCTATAAATGAAGCTGGCAGAGCAAGAAATGACATGAGGGGATTCCTGACAGGAAGAAATCATTGTGCATTAATCAAATGATTACCAGTCAATCCCACTGAGGTATAGGATTCTGATGACAGGTTTTTGTCTGCCAGCATCACTCTGACTCACCTGCTCACACAGGAAATAGCCATTCGACTGATTTTGCAAATGACCATTCTCAGAGTTAATTATGAAAACTGCGTTAAAGCAAAAACAGACCCGCGCGCTACGGCCTGGAGACCGAGCTCATTACGGCTTAAACATACTCCACACATAACGCAATGTGACAGAAGAAACACCAAGCGATGCAAAACACCACATATAGACAGACCATGATCGTGCAGCACTCATATCACTGTGGTATAGTATAAAATAAACCTTCATTAGTCTTACAGTGGGGAATTATATACACAGTAACATATACAATGCACAGTCTAAAGCAACAGATTGAACACAATATCTACAGTATTATAGTGATTTCTAAATAAAATGAATTCATAAGTTCATTTAGAAAGAGTAATTTTGTAAATATTTAAGCCATTTTTAACAAGGATCAACATCTGGATGTTATACCCTATACAAAAAAACCCTGAAATCAATGATAAAAAGGTGTCTCAATGCTTATGTACATATTGTGTATATTTCTTATACATCATATAAGGATGCACATTATAAGATTCAGTCTAGATTTATCTTATAAATACCTCATGGCTTATTTCAATTATTCAAATACCAAAATGAGCTTCTACACACATGTCATTAAAATGCCTTTTAAAGATTTTTAGGTGAAACATATACAGTAGTAAAGATAAAACAGGAATTCTGTTTGTCTCTTTCCTTTCAAAATGAGCATATGTACAGTTTTTATGACATGCACAGAAGGACTTCAAACTAAAATGTTACACAGCATAAATTCACACTGCCAAATCCCTGCTGTGCGGAGGACAAGAGTGTGCTACTCCTTTAAGTTTCTTATAATAGAATGAGTTGGACAGAAATGATAGGGAGGAGCTGCCTGGCCTAGATGGCGGTCCAGAAAGGGGTCAAGGAGGTTTAACAGTAGTTCACAAAAACACAGTGTAAAAGAAAAGTAAAAGAAAAAGGGCAAGAAATGGCAGAAGAGGAAATGCAAATAACAATAAAAGGATTGACATAAATAACATAATAGAGAGGAAAAGATGTAGAATCAGATTAAACATCCTGGGTTTTTGGATAGAAATAAAAAAACTGAATGGGTACAGATGAAGTAGAGATAAAGAAACGTTATCATTAAACAGTACAGGATAATGACAAAAAAAATTCAAAATATAGATAGCTTGTATCAGTTATGTGAAATATATTATAGATGGAAAACAGCAGAAATGAACAGTCACACATATATATATATATATATATATATATATATATATATATATATATATATATATATATATATATATTAAAAATATGTTAAGCTACTGTATTGTGAGTAGTTAAAATTTTAAAAATACAGCCTCCATCTCATCATCTGCTTTACATTCTTTAGTCAATAACTATTTAATTATCATGAAGTCACAGTGGGTCAAAAAAAAAATACACTCTGGACAAGACAGCAGAAAATCACACAGTGTCTATGATGAATAAACAAAAAGAAAAAGGATGTTTTTGACGAGATGTAACTAAGGAAGAATCCAGTAGGTTGGTGCCTCTCATTACATGGTACCAGACATAAAGATGATCAAATCTGCTCTGGGTAAGAGACATGCTTCAGCCCCTTGATAAGCAAAACATGTGATATAAGCATATGTTTCCAGCTCTTGCATTAAACTCTATCCTCACTTCATTATGAATGTCTGGATACCTGCTCCGTCATGCAATTAACAAGCCGGTATTGAGCTAACATCAGAAGCTGGCAGTGATGAAGGACGAAAAGACAGGCAACTGAAAGCAAATATGGAAAAACATTTTAAATCAGATTTTTAATCACTGCGCTTACACGCTGTGCCAACAAAATATTTAAATATCTATTATAAAGTAGCTGAGTGTAAATGCTATTTAAAAGCCACCAACACTATTTTCCCCTGAAGCTTACAGCAGTATGACCCACATTTGGACTTCAGTGCAGAGTGTTTTAGGTAGGCAATTATTTTTTATTATGCAATTATGTACTACTGTACATTACTCATTGTATTCTGTTAGGCAAAATATAAAAAGCCAGTGAAACAGAACTATTTATGGGTGCTACAAATTTAACTGCATTAATTGGGTATTATTTCACTAAAAAACTGTTGCCTATGGTAACACCTCGAAGAGTCACCTCGTTTGCTCGTCACTTGTAATAAACTGCAGTGGTATCTTTACAAGTACACCAGGCACCTCTTTCAGCAACCCCTCTTCCGGTGACGTGGTATGCGTGTGGCTGACCTAGTGTGAAGTGAGGGGTGTGTGGTGGGGAGGGGGCTGGGTTTATTCCTGGGCAGGCCATGAAAGAGGAGACAGCAGGGAGACTACACTGCTGAAACACTGCTTCATTGATTTCTGCGTGTTGTGATATATGTGGTTTTGTATGAAGATGAGAATAATATGTATTTAGCTTCCCATCAATCTCTCTCACGTTCTCTCTCTCTCTCTCTCTCTTTCTCTCTATATCTTCTCACATCCTGAATTGGGCTTTCTAAATTCGGATATCCATTTTTTTTTTCAATCCTATTTTTGTGCGCTCACCTCGACTCAATGGGCTTTTGGGTCAGGTGGATTTTCATCACATTAAAGACTTCACATCAAAGTTCAATTATTATTGTAGAAAAAATAAAGAGTCGCTGAAAATGTTGTACAGTCTTTGCACATACAGCCTGAACCCTCACAGCATCAGCATCAGCATCAGGTCTGATTATAGCACAACAATAACAATAATTTGCGCCTCATACCTCAAACTCATGAGAACACCTTTAAAATGAACTAGAAGGGAGATCAGATCCTATAATTAGAACAATTACTTTTCTGAATTGGCATGGGAAACCCCTTCATGTGACCCTAGTAAAGGAATAAGTGGAAGATAATGAGATAAGATGAGATAAGAACATTGAACACTACATTCGTCCACTATGCCATTGTTTCCTCAGACACAGCTACTCGATTTCTGATGTACATTCACCCCATTTGTTTTTAATTATTTTATAATTCCCTGTTGTGTGTATGACTGTTATGTACACAACCCCGTACAGAGCTCCAGGCTGATGTGCCTCCTTCATTACATGCAAAGCTGTGAACGTCAAACTCCAGCTTCACGGTTGTGCACTACAGCCTTAGCGCACTGTGCAACCCGAGTACCTGACTGCACTGAACTCCCTGAGGAAAATAACAGCAACTAATTAACGCATCTGCATGATTCAGTTCTGTGCTTTTTTCCCCACGCTTTTGTCATCTTTTAAAACAGAAGCAAAATAAACACTTGTACAAAATAATTACCAGATTAACAGCGAGGGTTTGGGTTTGGTTTGTGTGTTTGTGTGGGTGCCCTCACTTGTTTGCTGGAGGTACACTTAAAAATGACTCTTGATCCCAGTTGGATATTTCTGTGCTTTTTCCTTTTCAATTTTAACTCCCATGATTAAAGTCTGCTGGCAAGAGGCTGAGTCAGCAGGTTATTTTAATATGAAGTGGGATTTAATAGCACTGTCTAACCGGGCAAAATGGACATGATGAATTATTGTGGGACACATGAGGTATTTATATAGACTCTGGCTTCCAAAGGAAATTCTGTTCCATGTATTTATGCTTCTGATTGAAGCCAGTGCATCATAAATCTCAAAAACCACTCATTACTATATTCATAATTCCAATTGCATTTCTATGGGGGGGAGGGTGATATTAATAAATTAAAATTATAAAATTATAAACATAAACTTCATGTTCATATTAGGGGTCGCCACAGCAGAACATTGTTCTCAATCTCACTTAATCCTAAATTTCCTTTTTCTTCACCACATCCACAAAGCTCTTCATTGGCATTCTCCTCCTTCCTGGTGGTTCCATCCACAGCATCCTTCTGCCAATTTAAACTTCATCTCTTCTCTGCACATGTCAAAACCACCTCAATCTTGCCTCCAAACATCCTCCGTGTTCCGGACAGCCAATAAACTCATTTCTAATCTTGTAAATCCTCATCACTTCCTATGAGAATTGCAACCATTTCATCTCTGTAACTTCCAGCTTCCTCTCCTGCCTTTTGTTTAGAGCCGCTGTCTCTAAACCATATAAGATTAACTGTAAAAAAAAAATAAAAGTCTGAAATGTTGTTTTTTGAGTACAGATCAGAAGGTTAAGCCCTCAAGCCCAAGCACTGCCAGTATGCCAACTCAGCAAGGTCCTCGAGTAAAAGTTGTTTTAACTGTATTAAACATTGTCAGTCCTACAAAATAATGTAGAATTCTAAATTTAGAGTCTCTGTGGGTCCTAAAAAGGACTTCAAAGTTCTGATTCCTTTAACAGATACATACCCCTAACTTTATTATGTCACACACCCTAATACTTCATCGGCCCACCATCAGCTTAGATTTGCAGCATCGCAGCCTCGCTTCCCTAGTTTCATGAACGTAAGAAATCATGTCTGGCCAGTTCTAAAAAGCCTATGATGGATACAGAAGATCCTCAGCAGCTGATCCAGGCTTATTGTGGCTGCATGACAGAAATCCAATGGTCGTCTCTGTGCTTCTCCTCGCTCGGCATGCTGCACGTTGCTATGGGTGATTTATTTTCTGCACAGAACCAAGGATTCAGAGTGATTATGGCCATGCAGCTCACATTACACCTGCGGATTTATGAGTTTGTCCTCGACAGAGCTCTGGAGACCATTAAACAGCGAACAACGACCAGCATTCACCTGCCTCGGTAATGTACGCTTTCGAAGAGGGCCGTAAAAGCTGCGGCGCAAAAATGGGATCGCGCACTGACATGTCGAGCACCTCCAATCGATGCTCTGGAGGTGATCGTTAGCGTGGGCCGTGAGCGTTGGAGACACAGAGCTTAGAATGGCTGATGAAAAGCTGCATGTTTCCGCTGATAACCCAGCAATTTACTGTTCAGTGTCACGAAGACGACCACAGCTCTGCATCCCTATCTGAAGAGAACTCCATCCTCACTGTGCACTAAATCCACGGTCCACACAGTCAGGCTCTACTGTACAGAATGTAAAAAGTCTGTGTGTATCTGTTTAACAGAGAATAAAAAAGGAGGATTCTTTAAAACGTCGTGACAGCGCACATGGAAAGGTGTTTTTTAACATTTAGTGACTGATCAGCTGACACATACAGGAATTAGAATAAAATATCTGTCTTTAGGGTAAAATGTAACTTGATGCTGTTTACACATTTTTATGACCATTCTCTGATTCAGACCCACATCCAGAGTTCAGTTTCATGCTTTCTACAAATTACACTAATGAAGAATGTGATCAGTCCTTTAAGTGGCAAGTTTTATTGCAAATTGCTTTCAGGGCCACTCCTGATAACACCAGCGCTTAATGTGATTATCAATGGAGGACTCTTCCGCTTTGCTCTCATTTGTAATCAAAGGATACTGCAAATAAAATCTGGATTTTTTTTTTAATCTCTCAGTTAAAATTTGGTGAGGATGAACCCTGATCTTAACTCCTTTAAACTCCTGTAGGATGAACAAGAACAGAGATTGTAGGAAGACGTTTTAAAGAAGTGGATGCTGTTATACAGTAAATGTAAAGGAGGAACTTAGCATGTGATGTCATAGGAATTCCTGTAGATGTCAGGTGTGGCAGTCCCGATACTTTTTTCATTTAAAGTATTTTGGTGTCGGGGTTGTACAAAGTATTTTGTGCGGCACTCAGTGCTCGGGATCCAGGTTTGAATCCCAATCAAGTTGACATTACCATGTTCTCCCCATGTCCATGTGTGTTTCTCCGCGTTCTCCGGTTTTCTCCCACAGTCCAAAAACATGGTGAATTAGCTGCTTTAAATTGCCCCTATATAAATTTCCCCTTATTTAGTGTGTGTGTGTGTGTCTGTGTATTTGTGTCTGTGTCTGTGTGTGTGTGTGAGTGGGTGCCCAGCGATGGATTGGCACCTTATGCCGGGATTTTCCCAGTGCTCGAAACATCCTACCCTGGATGGGCATAAGGAACAACCCTGCCACCCTAGCATAGGATCAGGGGAAGATAATATGATGAAAAAGGGAGAAAGTAAAACATTACAAATATTTTTCAGAATATTAAAGACTTAAATACAAGTTTAACAGCATTATCAAATCACAACTCAATGTTTTAAATACATCCTTACTTTTTGTATTTGAAGATGGTATAACCACACACACACACACACACACACACACACACACACACACACACACACACACACACACACACACACACACACACACACACACACACACACACA
>JAFMOD010000565.1:1355499-1412932 GCA_019802435.1 Corydoras maculifer | reverse complement strand
GGAAAAGGGGGCTGAATAATTTTGCACATCGCACTTTTCAGTTTTTTATTTGTAAAAAAATTGTTGATTCATGTATAACTTTCATTCCACTTCACAATTGTATACCACTTTGTGTTGGTCTTTCACATTAAATTCCAGTGAAATATATTTATGTTTGTGGTTGTAATGTGACAAAATATGGCAAAGTTCAAGGGGTATGAATACTTTTGCAACCCACTGTATATATAAATATATATATACAAATACACAAGTATAAGTAATAACATAACTGTATGATTTAGAATTACATGGTAAGTTTGTAGGTTTAACTCTACGGCTAGAGAGAAAAATAAAACAGAAAATAAACCAGATTTATTTTGCCAGTGCTGAGAGCGGGCCAGCGGGCTTTCACTCCAGCTATGACTCTGAGGGTAAGTGTAAATGGTGTACAAACGGTATATCATTTTATTTACAAGCTAAACCTGGGCCTTAGTGCCTTTCCGCAACACTCTCATCACTTCAGTGGAAAATTAAAACAGCAGATTTCCAAACACCAAACATGTCCTGATGATTGAATACATTTAAGGTAAGTGGATAAATACATTTTGGGCAGAGCCCCACTTCATTTGTTAAAGACACACGACCAAAGAGGCACAGCTGGCATCCAGTCAGCATGGTACCAACGCGATTATGCAAAAAGCTTTATTAATTCCTTTAGTAAAACTGGCTGAAGTATTTCTCCTATGGAGTGGCAACTTTCTACTTGAGAAAACATTCAAGGGCACATGAATAAATGCATATGTTTCGTAGCTGCTTAGAAAAATATGAATTCAATCAGATTAATATCAAAAGCCATTTTCTGAGGAAAAAAGACAGTGATCTAATAGTGGGGGGAGGGGACAAGTGAGCAGACGTACACGACTGTGTCGTTTCTGCTAGCTCAATGCATCACTTCTTTATCAGTTTGCTTTAAACGGTGCTGCGATTTATCTAATGAGTCCTGTCTTTTTCAAGTAATATAGACGAAGCTTCCCATCACTGATTTAATGTAATGAATATCCCTTTTATTAACAGACCTGATCTGATGTTTAATCTCTTTACCTCTTTGGATGACACCTGACCCCAGATTTTACATTTTATAAAGCATTCGAAACACCGCACCAACAGTGTATTTCCACCCCTTCAGCCTGCGTCATTTAAATAGCAACTCTGCTTGTGAATATATCTCCCCAGATAGGCGTGGTCTCGAAACCAGGTGTGTGCAGGTACATTACTGGCATATTGCTACCATGGTGACTAAAAACAACCTCTCCAGACTGCTATAAGAACAATACAGAGTGAACTCTTAGTAAACAATATCACTCTCTCTCTCACACACACACACACACACACACACATATACTTCACATATACTTCAGTAAAAGAACAGGAATGCATTAACAGAACTTCTACACTTTTGAATGGTTTAGAGTCACCAAGCTGTGCTCAGTGTCCTTGTCTTTTTTAAGTTTGGTACATGACTTTCCATTACTCTTTAAATCACTTCTAACCTAGCACTGTCAAATCCCTCTTACCTCTTGACCAACTAGCCTTCTTCTTTTATTTGTGGGACTATGTGTGCTGGATGGCCACATGGGTTTCGCTTTGTCCAAGGGCGACTCGTGTCCCAAAAGATGCTTATGTAAGCTAACCACAGATGGTGAGAAAAAAGGAACCAAGGCTCAGGGGAGTAAAGAAATACAGAGGGACTAAAGGTTGCCTGCCACTGAAAAAGATTACACTTTTGCCCAACTACTGTTATCCACAACAATAAGAAATAAAATAACAAAAAACATATATTTGGGCACATAAATATATAAACAGACTTTCCTGGCAATTGCACAACAACTTAAACCATTCATCTGTCCATCTATCGTCTTCCCATTAATCTTATACTAGGGTCACGCCAGGCACTGGACAGATTCACCCGCAACAGGGCGCCAATCCATCGCTGGGCACAATCACACACACACACACACACACACACACACACACACACACACACACACACACACACACACACATGATTATTTCTTATATAGTTAGATTAGGGAAGGAGCATCTTCTTTATGGTCTTAATTTGACATGTATGACTCTGGAGAAGTGAAAAGCCAAACAAGCACAATTCATCAAACTGGAACTTATAAATTATGAATTTCTTGTAAATAATAAATGCAAAAAAAGCATTTTTTTTTAAATACCTATATGGTTTGAAGAAAGAAAAAAAGACCATCTGAATTGTCTCCTTGCAGATTACTACAACTAGAATTCTGTTTCTGTACAAATCTCAAGTTTACAGGTGCTTCCACTCGGGTGCACAATCTTCCTAAGACACTGTTAGAACTGTTAATGTGCCTGTTTAGCTTTGCGCCATGTTGTGAGGAGGGCACACACACACACACACACACACACACACACACACACACACACACACACAGCAGTACAAACGTATTCATTCATACAGGAGTTCATTAGCATGCACACACAGGCATGCAACCTGCAGGAGCTCAATATCAGAAAAGATTTTAACAAAAGATGCTCAATTACAACTGTTACTGTAATTATTATGATTTCTTTGCAATTATTGACAGTGTTTATATATAAATAATGCATTTTTCATTTCATTTACCACTTGTTATAAACCTGCCATTACTAGTTATTTCCTCAATAAAGCCTTGCTGTGCACAGTGAGCCTCATTATATAAAGTTCTCTTTATTTTCCTTTAGAGGTACTATTTTATTTAACCATAAAATAAATACTGTTAATAAATGTTCTTACGTGTGAATTAAATGCTCGATTCTATTTGATCATAAATCAAAGGCGCATGGTTAAATGTTTCTTGTTATCGTACATTATGTCTCCTAAACCCTACTTAAGGGCAGAACCTGTCAATGTGACTGTATTCAATGGGAGCTTTTACCTGCACGCACCATAGACAGTAAAATAACCAGGTAACCTGATCAGACATGCTTTTCCTGCTATAATCCAATACCAATGCGATAATCCAATCCAGAGGTTCTAAAAGCATGGACAAGTTTCTAAACCTTACAGACGTCAGCGTATGTCTTATGTCCAATGTTTACAAAATTCAGACGTCTTTTAATATTCTTTCATTTCAGGATTGAGTGTAACCCAAATGTTTGCTTTGAGAATCATATTGAATTAGAAATAATAAACAACCTATAGTGATAGGAAATAACCAAACCAGAACTTTTTATTAGAAAATACGACTTATTCAGGTCCAAGGTTCACATAGTAAATAATGTGAAAGCAGATCTTGTTGGAACAGTTCAGTCTTTAAACAACACGTATGGAAACTATCCATCCAGTATGGCCTTATCCATGCAATATACCTGTCCAAACCATCTATATATTGTTCTGTCTGTCAACCAAGTTTCCATGATCAATACTGTCAAATGATGCAATTAACTCTCTAATGCACAGTATTGCTCCTAGGCAACAGAAGCGCTATGTCTATATCTCTTAAAATGAATGCAACCGATCAGAATGGGCACAGTGGGCTCAAAATGAGGTGTGGGTTCAGGTGAAATTCTGGCGAGTTTCTATCTTGGCAACAGAAAAAAAACTGGTGGACCAAAGATGGCTTGCCAAAGAGCTTTAAAATAGAGCCCAGTGTGTGCTTGGTGTGGGTGGAGGTGTGGAGAAGTCGTTTGTCAGAGATTAAAGATGTTAGAGATGCATATTTAGCTATTTATGTTTGTTGCTTAAAGACAATGCTGTGCACTAAATGGAACTTTTTAAAGTATGATCTTCAGGAGAAACTCAAAAACACATGGAGAACATGCAAACTTTACACACAAAGACTTTACAGATCCCACCCTTCACATAACATATAACATTTATTTTCTGCCCATTATTGATTTTAAAAACATGTACTACTGTAATGACTTGTAATACAGTTTGAACTGGCATTTGAACTGAATTTAACGTTATTTATGTTATTATGATTTCACATACTTATTTCGTTGGTAGTTATGATCATGCGATAGTATATTTGGTAAAGAAAAATTTAACAATAAATGTTTTTTTATTATTTATCAAAATAATAAAAGATTAATAATGGCATATCTCACCTATAGGTTTCAGAACAATTCTTTTTTGTTTCCAAAGTAAAAAATATTTTCATTTTGTTATTTATTAAATGTTATGCAAAAAGCATGATGGGTTTGAAACGTCGGTGGCTAAAAACGAATGCATCGTGCATTTCATCTGATCTCTAAGATGATCTGTTTTGGCATTCTAGCAAAAAATGTGCAATGAGGCATCTCCTGACATGCATGCAAGTGCACACACAACTGCATGGAAAAAATAGAACCGCATCGGACTAACACTTACTTCTGAAATTGGTACGAAGATACTAACATTTAATGGTGGAGAATAGTTGCCATTGAAATCCCAGAATTTAATTCCAGAATTTCAAAACTACACATCAGCAACAATTGATAATATATTTAACAAGCCATTTTGCCGGGGCCTGTGATGATGTTTTCTGCAAACAGTGCAAAACCCCTAAAAGAATTTTTAACCCACTAGAGCATTTGTAAGGTCAGACACTGATGTTGTATGAGATGGTTTATTTCAGAATCTCAGCACTATTTCATCCCAAAAGTGTTTATTGGAATTGATGTCTGTTTCATATTAAACTTATATAATTAAGCCATAAATGGACTTTGATAATCGAAAAAGGTCTATCCCATAATGCATTTGTCCAAAATGCATGGCTTGGTGCTTGATTTTGTATACATCTAGGCTAAATGGATTAGAATTTGGTTATTTAAAAGAGTGTCCTAATACTTTTGTCGATATTGTGTATGTTTTTAATACATGGATAACAATGAATAATGAACTGCTGTTTCTGAGTAAGTACCTCAACAACTGTAATTACAACCTGATCAAACTGTATGTAGTCACATTTTAGGTTTACAGTAATAAATAGCAAAACTATGCAAAACTACAATGAATAACAAATATTTAATACTTAGTACCTTAAAAATTCATCAGTGCCTGCAACATTATGATCAATGGTGTTAATTCTTTATAACCTAGTGCATAGTTCATGGTAAAAGCAAAGCAGTAGAAATAAATTGTGGTCATTAACAGTAATGTGAAATTACTATCTAACTCAATTCCTCCTTATGTCAGACTGTAATAGATCATCCAACTATTCCTCATAATGCTCAATCAAATAGTCAAGCAGTTCTAAAAACGTTACAATGAGATGTCTGTTTTCAAAACATTGTATTAGAAGTGTATTAAACTGTGTGTTCTTTATTCACAGTCAAATGGAGAACCTCGTGAAAAACAGCACATTAAGTCCAGGTAGCTGCACAACTTAAATAGCAATCCCCAAGTCAGAGCGCCACCTGGCTCTCAAAGGGAACAGCACATGACATGCTGATTGGCTTATTGCACGTTATACCTAACACACCCATAAGAAAATTAGTACGTGACATTTCATTTTTTGAGCTGCACAAGGCGTTCTTTACCCATCGTCCCGATAGCAAAGCCTGACACACCTGTGACCACCTGTAAAATCTGATTTAAAAAACTAACGTTTTATAGTTTATGCTTTTCTACAAATGTGCAGTCTGAAGACAACCTAGAACATTATTCTGTCAGATATGACACTACGGTCTTCTATCGTTAATTCACTGTTAGAACCATGCTGGAACAGTTAAAAGGACTCCCAACACACAGTGGCTTAACCCTCCTGCATGCTGGGCCTAATCACCAACAATAATGTAACAAGCTCCTGTAGTTCATTTTACATAAATAGAATAAACGTACTACCGTCATGCTTACTTTCTAACCCAGCAGGCAGCACACCTCTCTCTCTCTCTCTCTCTCTCTCTCGCTCAACCACACAGAGATTGTATACAGATATAAAATAACACATTCTTTCATGTTATCGAAACTCCTTTTGTGATAGCTTTCAAAGAATCTGTGTGAGATGTAAAGCTCGATTTACTGAAGATAATCTCTAAAAAATAAGAAATGCGAGTAAATAAGATTAGGAAGTTAACCAGGATTAACATTTCTGCATTAAAACATTCCCCAGGATTAAAACCGCTTTCTGCAGTATTAGATATGGCAAGCTAAAATTAACCAAAGTCCAGCTGACCGTCCACTGTCAAATAAATGTCAGCAACCACAACATGAACATTCAGGTTGTACAGTTTTCAGAGATTTACAATTCAGACCCAGTGCTGAAGCATTGCACATGCTGAATGCTAAAGTCTAACCCATAATTAAAATAAAGTACTAAAATGAAATTTTCATATTCGCTCACCAAGCACTTTATTTAAAACACATGTATACGTAATTCATTCACACACGTTCCTAATCAGTCATTTGTCCAGCGCCAACACAACAAAAATCATTTTAAAACTAGTCATGTTAACATTAAACGTGAAACTGCCACAGAGGCAACAAAATAGTTCTACAGTTTATTTTTATGTATTATCAAAATGTGAGACATTATGAGACATGACTATTAATACAAACTTATATACTTATTATGAATATCAGCTCAGTCATAACACACACACACACACACACACACAACACACAAATTACATCTGGTCATTGAGCATGCACTTTTTATGCATTAAGTATCCCATCTTTATGTTTGAGGTCGAACACAGGGTTAAAACAGCATCTATGGAGTGATCAAGGTTAAGGGCCTTATGAACCCACATTGGTAACGTCAGAGGACCTGGGATTTGAAACACAACTGGTTCGCATTTGGCAGACATATGGTTCTGTATCCTATTATATGTATTTGTGAACCATAAATGCACAACATGTTAAAAGCATACATGGTTCACATCTAATACAGACTCAGCAGTGTTATCTGCTTGTCAGCCACTTTTGGACATAATCTGGTGCGTATGTGTCTCCCGCCAAATTGTCGTCCATCCATGCAGCTAGTGGGCCGGATGAAAATGGGGGATGTGGGCCACGTAGGAGCCAGACTCATTTTGCTGTCTGGGTATAGTATAGTGCTAAAAAGTACTGCAATACTATACTGTATAGATTTTTTCTTTCACTTTACATTAATCATAAGCAAGAGAGGTCAACAGAGAGAGAGCAAACTGGTTTAAGCTGACAGAAAGGCTAGAGTTTCTCAATCAGCAAATATGAACCGGAAAAGCATCACAGAATGGACATCATGGCAAACCTGAAGGTGGATAAGCAACAGGTCTCGTCCACATGCTACTCAGTATTAGCATGATGTTCCTAAAAAAGTGTAGGGGAGTGTATTCATTGCAATAGTGAAGGTGGAATACTTTTAGGACCAACCTTGTGTAAAGATGTTTGAGGATATAATTCATTCTGTCCTCCGTTTTATTTCACCTGTGTGAATTTAGATTACATAATTGACAGTTTCTGATGGTGCGATATATACAGTATATTATACTTTTAAGCCACCGAAAAACTTTTCTCTGAACTTGTATGTAAGGACACTGTCAGCAGCATGCATGAGAAATGAAGCTGTAAGTGGATTCAGGCACAGGGGAATTTTCTAAAGAGTCCTTAATGGATCCTATCTGCTTCTTCACAAGAACCCACAGCATTTGCTGCAACACAGTCAGCACACTTGCATCCCTCCTCGTATTTTGTGAGGTTTAAAGCAATCGTGACAAATTTAAGACCCAAAATTTGGGATTTTTTCCCCCATTTTATTTATTGATTGTTTTAAGATGGACTGTAGAATTGAATATGGTTTTTCTAAAACCTTGGGAACTGTGTTGCTATGCAACTAAAAACACAAGGATGTCAGGAATAATCTCATGACTGCATGTACAGTGCAAATATAGTGGCGTGGTTGACCTGATGTAGTTACAAACTAGGAAAAAACTACAAGCAATGATTCCTTCCATTATAATATTCATCAATATCACATCATAACTTTTACACATTAAACAATGGAACTACCAAATGAAGTGAACTGTATAATAGACATTTTCATCGGAATATTAAAAAAAAACTTACCCTAGAGTTGTCATGGTGACTATAGTATACCAGAAGGAGGCTGGAATGCTGGTAAAGTTGGTCCCCTTGGTTCCCTTTTCGGCATAGAACATGACAGTTGCAAAGATGATGATGGCCATGGTCAGAGAGAAGAGAAGAAAGCCCAGCTCCGAGGCACAGCTCTTTAAAGTGTAGCCAAGAATGCGCAAGCCTTGCGAGTGGCGCGAGAACTTGAAAATGCGAAAGACACGGAATACTCGAAGAGTGACAAAGGCGCCACTTACATCCTCATTCTCTGGCATGACCAGGCCAATGTAGTAAGGCATAATGGCCACCACATCGATAACGCTCATTACGGAGCGCATAAACTTGCAGCGGCTTGGTGCGGCAAACAACCTCATTAGGTACTCAAAGGTAAAAATGAGGACACAAGCGGTATCCATGCAGAAAAATGCCTCAGAATACATCTCGCCACACGGCAAGGATCTACGTTTGCCTTTAGATGACCCGCACGGCACTGTCTCCACAACGTTAGCAATGACCGAGACAGCAATGAAAAAGCCTGTGACGTAGTAAAACACCAGGGCCATGGTGCTAGTATGTGGATTTTCAAAGGCTCGCCATAAACGTTCACGTGATGTGCTGTTGGGAGGAAGTGGCTGGTCCGTCGCCATCTCCGCCTCGGTGTCCTCAGCAAGGCGCTCCTGGTTCTCCTTCTTGCGGTCACGGTATTCTTCCATGCAGCAATCCCCAATGATATCTGGCACAATGCCGTAGAACGCCAGCTCCTCATCAAAGGCCTGGATGCATTCTTGCCGTGGATAGTGCAGCTTGCCGGTTCGGTAAAAGTTTAAGATGTGGCGGAACATTTCCGGGTCCCTGTCAAAGAAGTATTCCTGAGTGTCTTCATTGTAGAAGAATTCCTTTTCAGAACTTCCCAACAAGGTGTCGGGATACCGATCAAGTGTGTTCTTCCAGGTTTGGAACCGAAGTCCACTTACGTTAACAATTAAGATCTCATCACTACGGCTCTTCTTGTCCACAGGTGGCCTGGGCATCGTTTTCTTGGCTAGAGGAAGCCAGCCAACTGCTGCTGCCCGGGCAAAGGGCAACCATGTTGCAACTCCTGCAGCCATTATGACTTTGATAGAGACAGTTTATATACTAGGTGACAAAGGGAATAGTGCAGGGTATAGTTCTTCCAGTAAGTGGTTATTTTCCAAACTTACCACCACAGCCAGTGTGAACCATTCATTTTAGTTTACTTTGGGTGTTTTTTTCGACCTCAAAAAAACGTGACCTTCCAACCAATCCATCGAAGTGCAACGGACACATTTGTCTTACATGGCGTACAACTTTCTCCAGCGTATATTGAAAGTGGTCCTAAACCAGACCCCTGTTCCAAGTCCCCCTTAGAGTTTGCCTGCAGAGTACTCATAAACTCATTCTGGGCACCTAATGGTTTGGTCTGTCTCCTCACAAACGATTTCAAATTGTTATTAAATTGTGATGATGGTCTCTGAAGTTGCAAGATAGGCAAATCTTTCTCCACTCTTTGCTTTCCTGCTCCACCGTTTAAGAGCTTTGAAGGCGAGAGTGCCTGCCCTCCCTCACAAGTAAGCGCTAAGTGACTACTCGATTTCACTGGTTGGATGGATGGTCGACGAGGCTTTTGAATGGAGTTCTCCAGATTGTAGGCGCCTCTATTCCATATACGGCCAGTACCTAAATGTCCCTGTCAAAATGAAACAAAACACGAGCTCAGACGCTGCGCAGCTTGGACTGTGAAAAGTCTATACATGCTGTCATTGCTCTCCTAGAGCTGAAATGCTTTCAGAACTCTTGTCAGAGAAGTAAAACTTTTTTAAAGCATCAGAGGGTTTGCATATGCAGTGAAAGTATCAAAAAACTAATTATTATTGACATATATTGACATATTTATAAGTTCTATCTAAATGACCCAACCACATATACCACAAATATACAAAAATGTTTTAACTAATATGCAATGACAGCAATGTGATTTAACACATATGATAACAGCCTAGAGGTTGAGATATTAAAATTAGATTCATTTTACATTGTATATTATTCAAATGGAAGATATTGAGGACGTTAAATCATTGAAAACTCACGTTAACATCCCTGTGACAGGCTAAAGGAAATACCTTTCAACAAGTCAGCTAGAGGAAAATGATGCATTCATACTGATGTAACACTGTCTCTAATATTTATGTCACAGAGAGCAGTGATAAAGGACAGATGACCCAACCCAGCCATAACCCAGTGCATCTATGATTTCAATATCAATACTCCATCTACTTTCATGCATACAGAGGTTTGTAATATAGCATTTCTGAATAAAAACCTGAACTTTCCTTCACACCGTGCAGATTTGTATTGCTTTCTATCCTTATATGTATATTAGATTGTATTCAACTCCTTCCTCGGCTTGTTGCTTTAGGTCATTGGAGAAGAGAAAACATTCACAGGTTTCACAAAGATCAAGTCTGGCACACGAGCCACTCAGCTCTGAGGAAATTAAATTGGGAACCGGCACACAGAGGAAGGCAAGAAGTCCTGCCAATGTGTCAGAAAGTTACGAGCAGCAGACATGCTCTAAAACTTGAAGGTCTAACAGGCGTCTCTTATGAATAACAATCTATTTTGGAGCTTAATAAGGAACATAATTACCTCCTATGATGAGAAACGGGAAAGGGTGCTGGGTCCTGTGTGACAAAAAGCTGATGAACAAGAGAAAAAAAAAAAGGAAAAAGAAATTGACAGGCAGGAACGATCCAGTGCTCTGCAGTCATCTTGGCATAGTAGGTGGAGAAGTGATTGTAATTTTTAGTCTGAGTAGTCTCTCTCTGCCCCTCTCTCTCTCTTTCTCGATCTCTTTCTGTCTCTCTCTCTTTCTCTCTCTCACTGTATTTCCACTCTCCTTCACTCGTGCTATTCCTCTTGTGTGCTGCTTCTGTTTCTCATGCTCTCTCATTTGCTTGCTTAACCCCCCTCCCTCTATCTCTCTCTGTCTCGCTAGCTCTCTTACACACTCTCTCTTACTCTCACACCACGTTTCTGTCTTTACCATACACTTTCGCATCCATCTAATGCCTTGCCCATCTGATGCTTAAACTCAGAAGTGCAGTAAAAACCTCGAAACAAAACAAAAAACACATAATTCACGTTCAATCGCAGGTGAAATGCAACAGTCTTTTATTCGGGCTTCAAAGACAAAGATCTGCAATCATGGTCTTTGTGTTTGTACTTAATATAGCAGTATCATAGGTACAGAATGTCTATTGACACTAGTAATGGCACAGTACACAAACACAAGTGTACATGCCAACAACTGTTGCGCTTTAAATTGTTTAATGAAGATAAGTTTTTATAGTGCGTTTCAAACTGGCACCATGTTAGCGGCTAAAACAGGAGCCCCTTATATTCTATAGTCTTAGCAGAGCTTGACTATACAGTAGCAGTCACAAGTTTGGAAACACCTCCTTTCTGCTCCACTTGTTGTCCATGTTCTCAGTTCCACTTTCTGTAAAGATGGACTTTGTAGTTTTCCAATTCCAGACTGTAGATCATCTGTGTGTGTTCTACAGTACATACTGTGTACTCGGTTCTCTAATGGTCAGGACCCCAATAGTACCACCACAGAGCAGGGGTTATTTGGTGGGTACATTATTCCTATCCCAGCAGTGTCACTGAGGTGTTTAAATGAACCAACAGCAGCACTGCTGCACTAAAACCCCCTCACTACATCAGTGTCACTGCAGAACTGACAATAAACAATCCACCACCCAAATGATACCTGTTCTGTGATGCTCCTGACCAACAAAGAACAGAGAACCAACAGGGGACTAACAAACACAAGAACACAGATGAACTACAGTCTGTAATTGTAAAAGTCCATCTATATAGTGAGTAGAGGAAATTAAGAATGAAGAAAGAAGGGGGTGTGTCCAAACTTTGGACTGGTATTATATTTCCTGATTCCCATTATAAACTTATGCTCGCTGGTGTTACCTTTCTGGTGGTGGTGACTTCACAATTAGTTTGAAGTTTTCGGTTTCCAGGTTACGAGCGCTTAGCGTTAAGTACAACTGTAAATGGGGTGGAATGCATCCTGCAGACGTTCTGATCTGATCACTCAAACCACAATCAGAGGTGGTCAGAGATGCGTGTGGTCAGATTGCATTTGTAGTATGAAACACTAATGCACCTCAAGGCAAAGCTGGAGGACTATTCATACCGAAAATAATCTCAATGCAACAAGATCGAATGAAGCCTCAGTGTGAACATTGATTACAAAAAGCAACAGTATGTTTAAAGAAGGAGATTGATATTTAACAGCAATATTCAGCTATTTATCCACCATGCAGTAAAATACACTGCTGGTTCTTTCCCATCTATACAACAAATCTTTGTCTTTTCATTTTTATCATTATTATCTTTTAATTTTTTTTAATGAAAATTCAAATATACTACCAGAACCCAGTCAGTTGTCAGTACAATGACTTCAGAATTGATAAGCATCTGAAAGTTACTGAACAGGTCAAAAAAAAACAAAAAAACACCCCATTCTGTTAATCATCAAAAAAAAACAGACCTTTTTTGATGGCTTTACTCAACTGTCCAATCCTCATGCACTTTAATGCGATTTGTTGCTTCAACCTCAAAGTGGTGCCAGTTCTCACTCCATATCCTTCACCACTGTTAAACCATGGAATGGCACGCCTAACTTTGCTAAATGTTTCCATAATGCATTAAGCATTTAAAAAAACAACTCGACACACATCTCCACTGCGAGCACTTTGCTATAATTTCATTATCTATTTAAAATATATTTCATACTGCTGTTTTTACTTTTTTAACTTACTGACCAGTGGTTTTTTTTGTAAGTCTCTTTGGATATAAGCCTTTGCTAAAAGATTAAATGTAAATGTAGAAATAACAGACTGCCAATTGCATTAATCGACTAATCACTACTGAGTATCTAAAAAAACAGGTCGTAAAACATAAAGTACAAATGGTACAGCACTTTGGTTCCACTGATCACTATGATCAGTCTTAATATATGACAAGAATTTGGTTTAACTGAGACCTAAATTACCCCTAATTGGAAATGACTGCATTCTCATTGTCACAGGTGCCTTGGGCACCTGTCCCTCATTTAAGATACTCATTGTCCCCGTTGGGTGATTGGGTTATTTTGTGCACGTGACTGGGTGTTTTTTGTATTTAGTTTCTGTCTTCCATTTTCCCGGTGCACGTCTTTGTTTCGGTATTATCCCGATGTTAGTTTGTTCGTTTCGTTCCCCCCTTTTCTGTTGGTGTCCCTACACCATTTTTAATAATATATCTCTGTTTTGTTTTTATGCCCGGTGTCTCGAACTCTCCTTCCGCGTTCAACCACGGTACAACGCTGTGCACTATCCCCGCGCAGGTTGTTTCCGTGGGAGCGTTTTATCCAGCGGACCGGCGTACGCAATTTTCCCCGCGTAGCCGTTTCCCGGGAAACGATTATCAGGCGCAAGACGGTGTACGCATTTCCTCCCGCGTAGCCGATCTCCCGGGGAAAAGCGAGCTTCTAACATTTACCCTCCACGAAGTTTTTTTTTTTTTTTTTTTTTTTCTGGGATATGCTCCAGGCTCAATGGACCATTAACAAGTTTCAGTCAGTTACTATTGATTAACAAATGAACTTACATGGTTTCTAAAATTATTAATGACTATTACATGGAAATTTAATCAACACTGATGGTTGGAACGAAACGACTAGCCCGAGTCTTCGTTCCTGTCTGATCTGTTCCACTTGCTGATGCTGCTCTTCATCTCAAAGCTTGATGAATTACAATCACCCCCCCCCCCCCACCACTGAGTCATACAATTCCTCTCTTCTGCTAAAGTTCTTTTTGGTTACAGTAGATATCAGCCCCCATTGTCAGGGACTGGTGGCTCATTGTACATGCGGTTGTGGAAAAATTAGATGGAACCAGGAATGTGTCTCCCCATTTATCAGCTTACCAACTAGGCATGCCAAAGAAATTACTGTCCTTCCCAAACCCGGTTTGCTGGGATTTGCTGAGGGTAAAGCATTTATCAAGTTCTGATACACCATTACTGAAAGCAACGTTTCCTAAAAGTGGGCAGATTTGCGGCAATTTGTTTGAGGACCCATCCCAGAGTCACACATTAGGGGCGAGGCTGAGACCTTGCTTAGGTTTTGCTTTTTTTTTTATGTAATCGTGCTGATTTTCAGGTGTAAAAGTTTGCTGTGCAGTTTAAGTCATTATTCACTTTTAAAAACTGAAAAGCACAAAACAGAATACAGTGAACTGGCTCCCCGTAAATTTTCTTACCTCGTTCTCAAGGTCCTGCTCATTGCAATTTAGAATTACTTCCTTAATTTGAAGTGTCTCAGATCATTATATATTACCGCTCTTCAGCCAAAGTCTCCATCTTCTTCACATCCTTCCTTCCGTTGTTGAACTCTGCCTCACTAAAGCAGCCAGATGATCCTCCCTGTGCAAATAAAGCAAAATAAAAATGTTAAAACATTTTTCAAATGCCAAGTTTCGTTCTTCTTCACTTTCAATAACAAACCACTACAACATTTGACGTTTTCTCACACTTTGCACTCAGACAGGCAGCTGTTTTGGTAAATCCCGATCCAAACTTTAACATTACATTTTATTCCATGTGTGCTGGTTCTATAGGGTTTCGACCAAGTAGCAGCATAAACCTACGAACAAAACTGTATCCAACGCTCTGCAATGGGTTTATCTTTGCCTTGGGAAAAAAGAGCCTGATGCAATTATGTGGAGCATTGAAGTGATTTATGTAGATAATTCGGTTTCGTAATGGCCAATGGTAGTACAATAAACATATTACCATTCATAAGTATTCTGTAGTTGCTAAGTAACAAATTTTTACATAATAGCCCATATTTTTAGTGTAACATTATTATGCTGCCATTTACAGTTTTGTGTATTCGGTCTCGGTATTCAGTTTTTTCTAAAGTAGATTTCCAATATACACTCATGTGCTAACAAGATAAAATCAACGCTGTTTTCCAGGACACTACAAAAACATTACTTCTACATTTGAAAGCTATCAATAAAGGCTTTTTTATTCTCCAACTGCAGTGTGACGATTATTGTACTGTGACTGTGACTTATGTGAGCAGGTTAAGATACTTTTGGTCCTCTGAGTGGAGAATCTTTTATGAGGGAAATATCACTATCTATAAAGCTCTATTAAGTATTGTATTAGATAATGCTTTATAACTTTTGTTAGTACCCTCTGTTTTTGTGTATAAATAAATTATTCAACCGAATAACAACTCACGTAAAGATAAATCCTCAGAAGCCCTTGTAACTGTTAAAACTTATAATCTGTCTTTACTGGCATTAGGTGAAGAGCATAGAGTATGTTTCTGTGTGTGTGTCTGTGTGAGTGAGTAATAGATGGTAATAGATTGGCGCTCTGTCCTGGGTGGATCTGCCCAGCGCCCAAAACATTCTCCCCTGGATGGGCATGGGGAACCCCCCCCCCCTTTGATTATGCATATTAACAAAGACAAATGTTATAAGGTGTTACAAATAGGTTATAAAGGTTTATAAATGCAATTTAATGCATTATGAGTATTAGAAAGTGTTTAATATTATTTAATATTAAATCACATCTTAATGCTGTCAGGATCAGGATTGCTTGAACATTGGACTCATGGTAAGAAAACAATTTTGCACAGGGCAGTTATTCACACTCACTCAGACCCAAGGGCAATTTAAAGCTAATTAGTAGTCAGTGCACCGATTTGTATGTATTGGGAAAGCGGCCACACAAACCTTGGGACATCATTTAAACTTGTGCAACAACTGACTACCTGCTGCATAACAAGGCACCTTTCTTTATACTTTTTGAATTTTTATTACTTGCCAAAAGTAATAACAGCAAATAATAAAAATAATAATAAAAAATTCTCATTTAGCAGGAAAGCATTTTCGTTTTGTATTGATACTGCTGCAGCAAATAATGCCATTTATTAGTCATTGCCTGGAAATAAACTTGTACTAGACGGATTCAGTCTTCATGTGCATTAGGTTTGACTCATCCTCAAGTTACGATCTTATTGGATGAGTTAGTATCATCTACAGCACTGTTCTATTTTCAAACAGCATGACGTAAGACAGGACACAGAGCGGCTGTTCCTCCAAGAACACGAGTTGATGCAATCATGTTATGCAGTCTGTGAAGAGGAAAAAACTACCACACTGCAAAATGTCATCCTCTCTGAAAATTCATTATTGGAACAAATTGATGCTCCTCAGTCGAGCTTACAGACACTGGGGGGATGGAACTTTTGGGGGGGGGGTTATTTTGTCAGTTTACATTTACTATCTCCATGTCTGTCCCCATACACACCTGAATAATACATGTGGATAAAAGCTGAATCCAGCAAACTGGCACTGGTTCACTTAATGGTTACAATGAGGACAGTTTGGCCACTCACGCCCACATGTGTGCTTGCGCTCTCTCGCGCTCTCTCTCGCTCTCTCGCACTCACTCTCTCGCTCACACACACACATGCTACAGGAATGGAAGCCTGGAAGGCTGGCCTGGCTTATTGAGTTACACTGAAAATAGAAGGATTCAGTTACAACAGTATTTATAGTTGTCCTGTTTCTTCAAAGGCATAAACAATTACAACGTACTGACAGTGAAACTACTTTAAATACAATGAACCACATGTTCAGCCGTATTCCCCACTGCTTTTCACACAAACTGGTGTGGCTGCAGATTGTGTTTGGTTAATGAATCCAACTGTATTATATCTGGAAGAGGAGATGGAATACTGATTAGAGTTTTTTTTTTTTTTTTTTTTTTTTTTAACTCAATGGTTTAAGCTTTATACGGCCACAATAAAGACAATTATCAAGCCGCATAAATAATATTAAAAGCTGAGAACTGAACACAACAGTTCTGGCAACCGGGTTAAACGACCTGTTTCATTGCTTTTCTAATTGAAACTGAGATAACACACTACACAGAAAACAAACTGAACACATTCAAAAACATTAATACAAAAGATAAACAGAAAGATGCACATAAAGAACATTAAAATAGGACATTTCATATTATTTATATTATCTATTATTCTAGCGATTAAATACAGCGAAAACAAGCTTTCATACTTTTTGCAAAAGTATTTAACGATAAAAAAATACCAATTATTTAAAAAAGCAAAATGAATCCATATGGACAAAAGTAATAGGACACCCACAGATTACACCAACAGGAATCTCTCACAGCGATATCAGCTTCCACGTATCTACAAAGGTTTTTAACATCTTGCAGTGTGTTTGCTGAAATTTTTGTTCATTTATCCAGGTTCTCTGGTTTTCTCCCACAGTCCAATAACATAGTTTCAAGGTGAATTGGCTGCTCTATATTGCCGCTATTTAGTGTATCTTTGTGAGTGAGTGGTCAGTAATGGATTGCGCCCTGTTTTGGGTGTGTCTGCCCAGCACAGAAGGCATTCTTCCCTGCATGGGCATAAGGAACTCATCTGCATCCCTAGAATAGGGGTTAGTGGAAGATAATAAGAAATTATAGCAGCATCTAATGTTGTATTGATTCATTTTACTGTTTTATGTGTACATTATTAGTATTATTATAATTGACACAGCAAAACGTTAAATGGTGCATTTCACTTCTGGGTAGAGCTGGGATTTATAACTACAGTTATATTATGAGAAGTGTCATAATAGCTTTGAATCGGGGGCATTGTACCTATAGTGAGGTTGTAAACTGGGGAAACATTGTGATCCAACAAATGTGAGTTTCAATAAGAGAAGAAAGAAGAGCAATGTAAGCTAAAATTATAGCCAGATCAGCCAAATCTCTAGACATTGCACGTATTACCTTCAGGCAAACACAAAACAAAGATAAAACTAAATGATATCCATGTGCCGTGTTTGCTGCATCACACAGCATAAAAAAAATTAGAGCTATAAGCCATCGTTCATTAAACATCCCATCTGCAGTGAAAAATGCAACAGATCCTAACTTTCCTTTATTGATGAGGAATAATAATGAAGATAACGCAAGGCATTAGGTGCCTGACATTGTATTCAGAGAGGAGAAAATGGTGCAGGGGCTACTTCTGCAGTGTGTATACAGCCATCAATAATTCACTCACTTTGAAGAGATCCCTTTCTAGGATGAGGAAAAGAGCTAAAAACAGAAAAGAGGGGAAAAAGAAAGAAAAAATAGTAGATTGAGGAAACCTGACAATGTAGCAATGTTTTTTATACCTTTATATTCTACCAATTGAATCTGTAGCCAGTTTTTATTTAGCGATCAGAATGAGAATTCAAAAAGCTGATTATAAACTAAACACAAATATATTCTCATTAAGGTCATACACACATTGGCTCAATGTTGTCAAACAGTGGCAGGTGTGCAGAGAGTCCAATTTGCAAAATGATCAATAGTTCGCCCCCTGAACCACAGAGCAACCATTCAAAGTCTTTTACTTAATCTATCTGGTGATAATTGTTGTGGGGTTTTAACAGTTTCAGCTTACTAACTCTAAAATTGCTAAGCTAAGAAACATCCACTCGTTAGCTATTATATCTAAAAACTGGAATCATTTAAAATAATTAATATATAATACAAATATTAATTACAAATTATTAACATTAATTGTTTCCTGGTGAAAAGTAGACAGCAAGACAATCGCATCATTAATAAAACCCTCTTATCTAAATGAGAACAATGATAAGACAGTTTGCACTAATGTCAGTCTTTTTTTTGTTGCTAAATATAATTTTTATATTGTTAATAATTTACAAAAATAATATTATTTTTGCAAAATGTTCTAGTGCTGCAGAAAGAAATCATATTAAGTAGATTAGCAACAGTTTTTTGATTTGATTTTCGGTTGGTCGGTATACTTCTGACCAATCCTAACACTGGCTTCAGTAAATAATCTTGAGCTCTTTATGAAAAGTTCAAGAAAAGACATCAAACTGAAAATTTAATAATCATTTTCAACCATGCATATTTGTTTTGTGCACAAGAGAACAAAAGCAGCTAAAATAGAAGTAAGGAACTGTATCTGTCTAAGGCAGGACGTTTTATCATCTCTGAACTACACAGGGCACGAAAAAGCATAAATCAGAGCTTTAACCTCCTAGTTGCATTTAAAATGTGTTGTAGCATCCATATAATCTTAAAATGGTCAAATTTATGAAATGTACACTGTGATAAATATGAAAGCAAATTTAAAAAGACCATAATGTTTCAGAAAAACAATAGTTGTACTGAATGATGATTAGATACCAACCAGGGAATGGTATATAAATATAACATCCAAATACTATGAAGAAAACCCATGCAGACATGGAGAGAACATGAAAAACTTAAATTTAACTAATAATAATAAACTAAGTTTAATAATAAACTTGAATTTAAAGGCTTTTCATTCTGTAAAGCTGCTTTGTGACAATGTACTGTTGTAAAAAGCGCTATATAAATAAATAACTTGAACTTGAACTTAAAAACTCCATCCAAATCAAAGATTTTCAAAGATTCAAACCTGGATCCCCAGCGCTAAGAGGTTGATGTGCTAACAACTGGGCTACCCCAAGGGCATGCCTAATACCCTTAATAATTTGTCTAATTGGTTGTGGTTTGTTTTTCTATTGAGCATCTAAAGGTTAAAGAGCTTTTTATTGATTTAAAATTGATTGTGATTTTATTCTGTTTCTTCGAGCTCACTGATCTGATTCTGTTTTGTTGAAAGATGAAGTTGGTCTCGGTTCTGTTTTGTCTTCTTGTTCACTGGTCCAGTTTGTCTTGGTTGTGTTACTCAAGATGGATTATGGTCCGGTAATACAGAGCGAATTCATTTATTTCGATCCGAGTTCTGGTTGGTTTTCAGAGCAGGTGTTTACAACCAAACTCATTTAAATTTGGGTTTCTATGTGGTGCTTGGAGCAGGTGTTTATAATTAAAGCAACCCTGTGTGATATTACCAACGACAGATTCAGAATGAGAGACCCAGAAAAATCCACATGACATGACCTGAACAAACTTAAAGAAAGTTTGCGATTTGCAAGCCCAGCGATATACTGGCATCCTGTCCTGTGTGTATCTGCCCAGCGCCCGAAACATTCTCCCCTGGATGGGCATGGGGAACCCCCCCGTGACCCTGATATAGGATAAAGCGGAAGATAACGGATGGATGAATGTGATTTGCAATGAGGGGAGAACAATTCAAACGCTCGGCAAAAACACCCAGGACACACCCAGGCACCAATCCATCGTTAAGCACGCACTCACTGACACAGAAACACTATATAGGGGCAATTTGGATAGGGATGATTTAGAGCAGCTAATTTGTACTGTGAAGGGAAACCAGAGAACCCAGAGAACACCAGCGTGGACATGGGGAGAGCATGAAAACTGCATCCAGATAGGGGTTTAAACCTGGATCCCCAGCGCTGAGAAGAGGATGTGCTGACCATTACGTCATGGTGCCGCCAGTCATGTTTGCTTCTTAATAATAATCAAATAGTAATTATGACTTTTAAATGAATCATGGGGAAACCATTTAATTTTGCTTGAAATATTTAGAGCAGGAGGTTTTATGGGTAGCGACCCGACTGGTGACCTGCACAGAGTCGTCCAACGGAACATAGGGTTAGTACTGACATCCTGTGTAACTCTATTTAGAATAAGTGGTTTAAAAATGAATGAATCATATTTATACTGTTGCTCAGCCACTGGACAACTTATAAATATTAAATCAACTTGTACTGGTGTCGGTGTGTTAATAGAATTGTCCCGAGGGCAATATGGATGATCTGTAAAGTCTCAGCCATTACCATACTGTTGGGATTTGACCAGCTTTCTGTTTCCAGGCTATGTAAACAGGTGTTCATGTTTGTTTTCTCTCTTTGGCTGATTATACTATAAAAGAAAGACTCGGTTTCCTCCATATGGCAAAGCAACTGTCTGGAGAAAAGATAAATATGCGCTGCCATTTAAAATTGAAATTAGAAATTGCAGCAGGTGATTAATTCCGCTGCTGAAGACCAGTTGGCGTAATCACATTTGCATGGTGCGGTGCTAACTGATTACGTTTAATTAATTACTACTGCTGCGGCTGCCAGGGTGTAAGTTACCTTAAATGCATTTCTGTAAATTTCTTTCTGAAAATTAAAGATTTACTTGGGATTCACGGAATTCAGAGGTCTCGCAATGGCAGAAGGTTCAGACAAATGATATAATCTCCATTAGTGCCTGTTGATTAGCTGCAGGGTCCCAGGACACGTTCGGTTGGAAGGCAGTAGTAACATGAGAGATGTCTCCAAGTAATACAGCCTGAGGAAGGCACTCTGCTGCCAAGTCTGTAAACTTTTCTCTTCTCAAAACTCATTTTAATGTGGAGCACAATGCGAAGTCATGGAGGTCTGATCCCACTTCAGTACACTGCAGTACCGTGGGGACAGTATGGTCTGCACTTTTGCTTCAGGAGCACACATTTCTAAAAATATTGTTGTTACGAGGTAAAAAAATAACCATTCATTTTCATAAACTGTTGTTTCAGAAACATTCACTTTTTCATTTCAGAATTATCCGACCTCAGACTTAACGATTTCTGTCAGTAACATTTCCTCTTACAGTGAAACAGACACAACATTAAAGCACTTAAGTGTTTCTTAGTGAGATCATGTCTTTGCAGAAAAAAGCAATCAGGACATAATTATAGAGAAGAAGGGAAATGTAAATAGCTTTGAATTGAAAAAGTTTCTGTTCATATCTTCTTTTCGTCGTGACTAATCAATTAATGTGAAGGGAACTCACAGGCTTTCAGAGCACTCCTATCTTTAAGTGTTTACTTCTTGTTGTTGTGTAATCGAAATCAGATAATATAATATATCATACATCATATGAATATATATTCATATACACACACATACATAATATAGTTATATTATATTAGACTAGATTAAATTATGGGCGGCACGGTGGATTCCCGGTTCGAAACCGCACCTGGGTGGAGTTTCCATGTTCTCCCCGTGTCCACGTGGGTTTCCTCCGGGTTCTCCGGTTTCCTCCCACAGTCCAAAAACATGGATGAAGTCAATTGCATTCTCCAAAAATTGCCCCATGTAGAGTGTGTTTGTGTGAGTGAGTGAGTGAGTGTGTGCCCAGCGATAGATTGGCGCCCTGTCCTGGGTGTATCTGCCCAGTGCCTGAGAAGTTCTCCCCTGGATAGTCATGGGAAACCCCACTGCAACCCTAATAGAGGATAAAGCGGAAGATAATGAATGAATGAATGAATGAATGAATATATTAATAAAGAATAATATGGCAAACATTGTTCATTAGGGATTATAGTAGTTGTGGCAACTGTTGTTTATGTGGAGGAAAGTCAGTTTGAAGTTATTGTGTTCCCTCTAATTTTCGACATCTCACTGACCTCTGATCCGACGCCCCTCCGGTGATCCAAGAACTCATCTAATGCAGCACTGTTAAAGAGTCATGTCTTCTAAGAGGAATCTCTGTGGAGAGAGGAAGCTTTTATAGAAGAGACTTTGTTAATGATGTCGGAGACTCTGCTCTTCAGAGATGTTTCAGTCCTGTACTAATTAGAAAATTTGTCCTGCACTGTGTTTTTGTAGAAAGAAACATGTGACCGTTTCTGTACAGTGCAGCTGTTGACGCTCTTTTAGAACAGACACAGATTTAACATGAGAGAAGGTACAGATTAATGAAAAGGAGAATTAACAATCCACCACCCAAATAATACCTGTTCTGTGATGGTAGAGAACAGAGAACCAAGAGGGGACTATAAAAAATACAGATGAATACAGAAAGAAGGAAGTGTTTATTGATGTAAAAAAAAAATCATTATAAAAAAAATTACAGCAAACACAGATCAGCTGTTGGAAAAAGTTGTTCTAACTGAGAGAAACTCTGAGTTCGGTTTTATTAAATAAAAAGGACATTTGATCTCTATTGCTTTAGCAAACCAGGATGCATCCAGCTTTCCATTGGGACAGTGAGTCAAAGAGGTCGCAGGAAACCAAATTGCAGACAGGGCGATTTTATACAACTGGCTTTCACAAACAGTACCGAAGAACGTTAAGCCTCTCTGCCCTCTCTCGTGTTAGAGCTTTGTTAGATACTATTAGCCCTGCTGTGCTCCCTTCTAGCTTTACTCTGCCTTTCATTTTGCTTATCTGCTACATTCACAAGTAAATAAAAGATGTCCAAATCACAATCTTCCTCCATGACAGGACTTTCAAACCTTCTCCTCCTCCTTTCAGCCTAACCTCTCTCCACCTATCGCTTCAATCCACTCTAACCCCTTCCAGCGGGAGACCAAGTTCACTGCACTCGCCTCATCTATTTCATTAGATTCCAGTTAAGTCTCCTTCTCCTGAACTCTGGAACCACAGAGGAAACCCTGCTCTGAAAGGGATGGACAGAACAGAGCTGGGGATTAAAAAAGGATGGAAAGGAAAAAAAACGACACATTATTTATTCATGGTGCCTCTGTAATGATTTCTATTACCAGAGATTGCCTTCTGTTAATGGCCACTCTCCTTTATCCCTCACTATATTTCAAGTTGTTTTTAATGCCGTGGAACAGAACACAACATCGATGCTGGATCAGCTCAGATCAGTGAAGACAAGAAATGGTTTCGGGCGTGTTGTTCACAATTACATCTTGACTGGCCCTTGTAAAAGGGTTTGAATCTGATAATGGATGCTTTATGTTCATTCACTTTTTTGGACGGCATTAAATGATGGATGAAATGTCATGCATGTTAAAGTTTAATTGCCATTTGATTTTGACAGAATGACTATTGTAAGGGTGGAGGGATTAAATGGACTTAAATAGACTTACTTATTAAAACTACAAGTGAAATTACAAAGATAAAGTTTTAGAACTTTGTCCAGTGGGGGGGGGGGGGTTCGGAAACTGGGTTGACAGGGGCATTGTGAAACCTCGCATGCTTCACTAACACTCATTCTACAGGCAGCTTAGTAACATGAGAGCGACATCTCGCTGAGCGGTGATTTGTTTTGGAATATGTCATGGGCGTATCTATTATACGTGTGTCAGTCACGTCTGTGTGTGTCTTAAATCCTGCGCATACCTTTTCACTATCCAATAACCTGAGCCCGGCCGTTTGTCTCAGTTGGAAATAATGCATGAAGCGGAGATGCCTCGCTTGTATTGAGATGACTGGAAATTTATTGCAGCTTATCAAGATTTACTAGCAACACTTGAGAAAAAGCAGGAGCACTCAGGATGTATTCAGTTACTTTATGTGCAACACATGCCATGACAAGGCAACTTTAGCTTGGCATGAAGACGCCCCCTCGCAGTCCGGTTAGGGATCTGGTTTTGAAATCAATATCAACTCTATTCATTCCAAAGTGGGCTATGACCTGTCTGTCACACTAAGCTCTGTATCTGTTTCATTATCATGTCAGGGTTTGTCATGACAGCCTCTCTTAAGCCTCTTCTAGTCGCTAGATAATGGATGAAGACTCGCCTGGACCTGCAGGCTGGCGTAACTGCCACCTGACCATTTAATCTCCTGCCAAAAACAAGTTAACAGTTTATTTATCTTATGAGGTTTAGTAGCATCACACCCAGCTGACACCTCAGGCTGGATAGACAGGATTGTGATTCCAACGTACAGACTATGTAAGAGGCTTCGTAATCTAAGTACAATTTACAAGCATAGTTTATTATTATTTTAAAACACAGTTCAAATAACTATTATACTGGTAAATAAAGCAACTTTCATCATGCTACTGTTATTTATTTTTCATCCGTTTGCAGGACAGTGCTCACTCTGTACTCTCAACATAGTATAAAGGCGCTACTGCTGAATCGACTCCTATAAAATCAAATCAATGGCCAGTATATTACATACTGCAGTCTGAACATAAACTGAGAAAACAGTAAGGAGGAATGAGGGTGGGGTAAATACACAAGTGTTGGCTGATTTAAACTGGGCAGGCAGTATTTTTTTTTTCACTTGTATGGGGAATTGAACTTCCTCTCAAAAGTGAATTTAATGGACTGCTATCAGCAATAAAAGCCTTCACCAGCGCAGCTCAGTCTAAAGTACAGCCTTCAATCATCTGGTGGTTTATGAATCAAACAACAAACAAGGTCTGGACAGAAAACCGGGATACTGGAACACTAAAGACAAGCAAAGAGGGTTAAAAGGGCAGCTGATGAAAGACAAATAAAGCTATTAAGTATAGTCAGGGATGTGGAGATATAGAGAGGGTTTTTGCAAACCCAATCACACCAAAACATCTCAGGGCACAACACCATGAATGGCAAAACACCCCTGCCACCAAAACCACCACAGAATGCATAAAACATGTACCACCACGCTGATGCATGCACCATACCCAAGTGAGCATGCACCCTTACTGTAAATAAATATTATGAAAAAATAAAAGGTCAGAAGCATTTAATCCCATTAGTTTGGCTCCATTTGTAACTTACTGTTTTGTTTTCCATGGTCAACAGTCCTGCTCAGGTGTTGTCCTCAGGATCTCCTCCACCACTCCATCACCATCAGAACCAAAGCACACAGAGTTGCAGAATGCTGGTGAAAATGGTATGGTGATGACCCAGCACTGAACTAAAACAAACCAAAAAAAAAAGATAGATTAGCCACCATTTCACTCACTCACTAACATGACGACACACTAAATTGGGGCAATTTGGATGGGGCAATTTAAAGCAGCCTATTCACTTTGAATCCATGTTTTTGGACTGTGAAAGGAAACTGGAAAACCTTTTTTGCCAAGGAATGTCAATCTTGCATGAATTATTAAATATAGATGGTCTGATCTAAATATACATAACATACATAATCTCATTGTTCTGATCAATTTAAAGAAATGCCGGAGAACAGAGCCAACCCACTTCCAGTTCAGTCAACAGTGTGTGGGGGGCTTTGGGGATTAAAGGAACCTTAGTGCTGCTATTCATCTGAACGAGCGCTCTGAATTCTCTCCCTATAGAACATTAAGCTGCCCGTTTCAGATGAATGATAAAGAAAAGCACAGAGCATCATACAGTCACTGCTGCAGGATAAATGCAAACCAACAGCGGCACTTTGCACAGCAAATGAAAATGTTTACTTATAAGTCTGTTGTTTTTTTCTGTCTTTCAGGTGCCACTGCATTTTTGAGAAAAAAAGTCATTAAAATACGCTTCCTCCTGATTTTCTTTATTGGGGTGAACTTCTTTTTGAATCCTAAGTGGCAATAAAGGGAAACTTGGGCCTTTTTTTTAGTATTGTACATTTCCCACCTAATATACAAGATGTAGACAAGGTTAGGACACGTTTTTTTACTAATAAATTCAGGTTTTAAAATAAAGAAAAGACAGAAATTACATTTTAACCTATAAAGCCTTGTTATGATGCTCACATTTAAACCACAGCTGCAATAGATGAGCTCCTGTGGAGATTTCTTCCTCCAAATATAAATCTATAGCAAGAAACCAAAGTCATGAGAAGCGAGCCTGATCTTTATTAATGGTCAATACTAATTGACTGAAGAAAAGAATTCATGATGCTCAGCACTTCCAGATCCTCCTCCTGGATGTACAGTTTATGAAAAGCTGTGAGCTGTGCAGTGGGTTTAAGTTTGACCCACATAGTATATTCGTAATACAGTCGTAGGCTTGTGGTTAAGAAACTAGCCTAGTGACCTCAAAGTCCCCGGGTTGGAACTGCCTGTGGGCAAGGCATGCACTTCTTCACTTCACCTGACATTAATGTATATAGACTAATATATAATATAACTGTAGCTCCAGGAGAGAAAGCACCACAACATGTGGAGAACATTAAGTCCCACATTTAAAGAACTCAGTATTGTACCTTACAGAGAATGTGTTATGTTTATTTCAACATGGAAGTTGACCATGGGTGTCCAGAGTTTGCATGAGAGACTATATGCCTTACGTAATTAAAATGTCAAGGTGCCCGGCAATAAAGAGCTAAATTAATTAAAGAACCTCTAAAGCGCTAAATGAGCAAAACATCTATGGAATTGCCAAACCGCAGTCCATTTACATGGAATCCCTCGTTTACATCAGTGTAATGACCCATGTAAAACAGAGAGGATCAAATCAATAAGACATCACACTGACTGGTGATCAGCTGTTTAAAGCTGGCAAAATGTTAGAAAATAACCAAAAGATTGACTCCGTCATCACAGCTTGATTTGCTCCGGCGTGTGAAATGTGTCCTTTTGTTTTGGAAAAAGTCACGAAGTTAAAGAAAAACCTAATAACTGATGAGTTTCATGCAAATGGCTGGTTCTCTGATAGAGACATCATGGCATGTCACAGGAGAGCCTGATAAAGCTGACGTAGCTGCACAGAGGCTGACAGAAGAAGACTGCAGAGAGTGACCAACACCGCCGAAAAAGTCATTGGCTACTCCCTGCCTTCCATAACCTCCATCTACCACTCCCGCTGTCTCAGCAGTGCCAGGAACATCCTAAAGGACAATACTCACCCCGGCTTCCAACTTTTCAACCTGTTGCCTTCTGGCAGACGCTACAGGTCCATACGGGCCAAAACAAACAGACTCAGGGACAGCTTCTTTCCCAAAGCAATCACAATACTAAACGGGAACCTGCACTAATTGGCACATCATTTTACATTATATTATAAATGCCATGTGCACTTTAAGGAGGAGCTTAAATCTCGTTATACGATGTATACTGTGTATGCGGGGTATAATGACAATAAAGGCTTTCTATTCTATTTCTATTCTATAAAGGAATTCAGAACTCTATTGACCCAACTGTATGATTCAGAACATCACTAAAGACCAAAGAAAAGAGAAGACGTATATTAATCATAATGAAAGCAATTTATAAAATACCTTAGGACATACAAAGTCGTACAACACCATAAAACAAGCAACCGCATCCTAATCCTGTACCATAGTCCATACACTGCTATACCTGAGAGCATGCACCTCTAACTCAAATTATTTAAAGCATAATAAAAAAATAAGTGGGGAAATTCACTGAAATGGACATGGGTGAGATCAGCACTGACGGTGTTAGAATGCTAGGCAGACCCTGGGTCCAGCTTAGTGCTACTACGAGCCCTCTCTCATGTTCTCAATGCGGGGTGGCCAAGTGGTCACCTAAAATGTTTGAGCGTCCTGCAAACCTACTCAGTGTGTATTCTTTACATCAGAACTCCCCGTAAATACAAGGACCACATGTGGTGGATGCAACCAGGAGGGCTGCAGGCACACCATCAATAATGACAGTATATTCACCCAGCACTTTGCACTCAGGGACTTCACCTTAAATGCACTCGGCAATAAATAAAAAATTCATGTTGGGGTGCTTGCACCTGCACCTCCACCTGCCTTTCTGTGCTCATTGGTCAATGAAAGACTGAAAATACATTGTTAAAAAAGTAAAGTCTGAGAGTCTGTGTGTGTGTGTGTTATACAAATCCAAAGCGTTGCCTTGAATACCACAAAATCTGACAGACTTACTTTTTAGGACCATGCACTTTAGGTTTATAGCTAAAATTTATATCTTTAAAATTTTTATTCACAGTGAACTTCAGTGAATATCAGCCGTTATACAACAAATTTTGTAACTAGTGTAGGATTTTTGTGGTGCTGCTGGTGCCACAGAAGAAAACACTATGAAAACATCTATCTGACCTCTCGCTTCTCTCATTGTGCTTTTTATATTCCTATAAAGACTTCTTCAGGGTCAAATTTCAGCCTGAAGGCCTTCACTCAATCATCCTCAATGGGAAGGAAAGCTTTCTTTCTCCTGGTTTCTTTTTCTTCCGCACACACAATATTAGTTCACTTTCTGCTTTTATTGCTCTCTTACCATCTCAGTCTCTCTCTCTCTCTCTCTCTCACACACACACACACACACACACAAGTAATTTCACTTCCCTCTGAGATGCCTCTTTTTGCAATGCCGCAGTGACACACTGAGCGTCCCATCCGGCAGATTTCCTTACACACAGACACTTAGGACGGGAGAATCAATAAAGTGCTCTCCAGACTTTTGCAGCATCTCTGTAGGAGCTTTCAGTCGAGGAAGGAGAGGTGAAGTGCAGACAAAAACAATCACGCTCTTAAGTGTCGGCTGACAGATGTTGATCAAAACATTTTTTATAAAAATAGAATCATGGAAAGTCATTCCCTCAAGTCTTGTAATTCATTTTTTTTGGTTTGATAATCTTCCCATTTTTTTTTTGTAATCTATATTACTAATTTGACAATCTGTCCTGTTTTGCTAAGTTAAATTGAGGAACCAAGAAATTTTTTTAAAAAGAAAATGTATAAATAAACTGAGGGACAGTGATGGATTAGATGATTAAACAGGGGAACAGATTATTAAACAAAAGGAACAGATTATAACCTTGTGAAAACAGATTATTAAATACACGGAACAGATTACAGAAGCAAGAGAACAGATTATTTAACATTAGGAACTGATCATAAAAGCAAGAAAATGGATCATTAAACCGAAGGAACAGATTACAACAGTGTAAAAACAGATTATTGCATGAAAGATTATAAAAGCAAGAAAAGGAATTATTAAACAGAAGGAACAGATCGCAACGGTGTGAATACAGAATTAAATACATGGAACAGATTACAGAAGCAAGAGAAGGGATTGTTAAACAGGAGGAACGGATTACAAATTAGAGATTTGGATTATAAAAGAGTAAAACAGATTACAGCTGTGTGAGATCAGATTATTTAACGAATGGAACAGATCACAAAGGCGAGGGAACAGATCATTTTTGATGTACTTTGCTGGCTGACGGACAGAAATACAGAGAAATATGTTTGAACATCTTTATAAAGCCTGGAGGAAAAAGTCCACTATGAGACTTAACCATAATAAAGAGAGATAATAAAAAACAATAACTGAGAAAAACTGTTAATCAACATTTTTCAATTGAGCCACAGAGACATGAATAATGAATTTCACAACAAGAGGTTTTTAATATAAATCAAGCATTTAATAGTGGACCTGATTAATCTGAGGCATCAACACGGGTTAAATATATTTCTACAACATCAGGCAAACCTGAAAACAATGTTCAGTACAGACTCAGACTTTTGAAATGAAATAATTATGAAGGACCTGCAGGAGCAGCCAGAATCCATGGCTTTCTATTAAGGACCTCGCCATTCATGGAATTATATCAAAGTGTCGTCTACGATGCATAAAAATGAACCGTGCTGCATCAAGGCCAGCATGGGGGACCGCTTTATTACCTCAGTCCAATTAAATGCTGACAGTTCTGCGATTGTGTAAGCCTGCTTGGTAGTACAGTGAGGATTAGACCTCAGACTAAGGGATGCTGCACTTCTGTAGTTTAATACTTTAATGGGAGTCCTCTGCTGAGACAGACAGAGAGACTCACACAGAGCCCCCTGTTAGTTACTTACTTTGCTTCTGCATAGCTCAGTGAAGAGCTATTTGTGGAGGGTGGTAACTTAAAAAAAAGGAAACCAGTAAATTTTTTAAAGGCTGCATTTCAGCCTTAGCCTTTCACCCCCTTTTTCCTCCTGACTGATCTCTACTCATATAATCTGAGCATATGTCACTCCACTGTGTGGTCCTGGATAAAGTATGTGCATGTTTGTGGAATACAGTACATACTGTGTACTCTGTTCTAATGGTCAGAAATTCAATAGTACCACCACAGTGCAGGGATTATTTGGTTGGTGCATTAGTCCTATCCCAGCAGTGTCACTGAGGTATTTAAATGAAACTACAGCAGCACTGCTGCACTAAAACCCCCTCACCACATCAGCGTCACTGCAGAACTGACAAACAATCCACCACCCCAATGATACCTGTTCTGTGATGCTCCTGACCAATAGAGAACAGAGAACCAATAGGGGACTAACAAACACAAGAACACAGATGGACTACAGTCTGTAATTGTAAATATACAAAGTACATCTATATGGTAAGAGGAGGACATAGATATGATGGTGCAACAAGGGGGCGTGTCCAAACTATGGATGGGGGGTATGTCACACCCTTTCTGTGTGACAAAGCCTCACTACACACTTCTGGAATAAATAAAAACAGATATTGTCTATGCCAACATCAGTGCCTGACCTCATAAACGCCATTGTGGATAACTGGACATACAGTCACAACTCAAAATCTCATGAAAAGACGTGAAAAAGGGAAGCTGTTATCGCTGTAAAGGTATGAATACGGTTTGGGCATCATACATACAAACAACAGACAAAACGTATTCCCCGCAGATCGGAATCTGTCACCAAGAGTCAGTGGAGGATGCACGGGGTGTCGGGACACTCTATATGTTACTGCATTGTTTCTTATGTTCTCCAATTACACGAAACAGAAACACTTTCATCATCAGGTTACATTCCTCTGCCTACAAAATTAAACCAGCTAAAGTTAAAAAAAAAGGTTTACTCCAAATGTGTAGAATACAGAAGGGTGTCAGGTTATAATGTTCCTTTATAT
Source organism: Corydoras maculifer (assembly GCA_019802435.1). Lineage (NCBI taxonomy): Eukaryota > Metazoa > Chordata > Actinopteri > Siluriformes > Callichthyidae > Corydoras > Corydoras maculifer. The sequence goes on along the minus strand of JAFMOD010000565.1, from coordinate 1,381,320 downwards.
TTTAAGACTAAGATGCAGATCTTAGTCACTGTACATTTAAAATGCTCTGTATGTTAGATTAACCCTTAAACATCCAGGTTTTATACACTTACTACTTGCAATTTCTTACATTGGACCAAAACTTAGCAACTCAAATCAATCAGGATTAAGCTACAGATTAAGACTAATATGTAATAAAATGCACATGTAACTTGTATGCATGTATAAAAGAGTGTTTAGTGCATTATAAAAACTTTTAAACCATGTTTAAATGATATTCCACACGTTCTCAAGGAAAATAATTAGAAATTGTGATGCATAACACGTCACTAAATGAAAAGTTCAACATCATTTGTATAATTTAGAATCAATGCTGAATATCATGCAGAATTAATGCTGATTCATGATAAATGTACTTAACAGTTGCTTGTTCATTTTTTTATGAGCTGACGTGTGAACACATCTCAATCCCCACTGCATGAAAAAATAAGGAGTCTGTTCTGAAGTCAGTGGGTTGGAATAGGAACGAAGGTGGTGACTTTAGCTGAGAGAGGCATGAATACTCAATCTATAAGGTAATGCTGTCTAAAATTAATGTATTGGAGGCAACAAACATCAGATTTACATTTATTTAAGCGTTTTGCTTTTCTGTTTAGCATTCAAACAGACATTGTGTAAAGTGAATGTTTAAGTAATGAAAGCTCAGGGTATTGTTTACCCTATTTGGCAGCTGTATGATGTTCTCGAGCCAAAAATCACACAAGAACTGTCCTGTTCACTGTAAACACACAACATACAGTAAGAGTGTAAGGTTTAGACACGCCTCCTTTCAACTCAACATACTATACATGTTCTCAGTTTACTGTAAAGATGGACTCTGTAGTTCTACAATTCCAGACTGTACTCCATCTGTTTGTGTTCTACAGTACATACTGTGTACCCTTTACTCCGTCCATCCATCCATCCATCCATTATCTTCCGCTTTATCCTATATTAGGGTCACGGTGGGGTTCCCCATGCCCATTCAGGGGAGAACGTTTCGGGTGCTGGGCAGAAACACCCAGGACGGGGCGCCAATCTTTTGCTGGGCACACACTGCCTCTATATGGGGCAATTTGGAGAACTCAATTGACTTGATACATGTTTTTGGACTGTTGGAGGAAACCGGAGAACCCGGAGGAACTCCACCCAGATGGGGATTCAAACCAGGAATCCCTAGCGCTGAGAGGCAAACGTGCTAACCACTAAGCCACCGTGTATATTTATATACACATACATATACATATATATATATATACACATGTCCACAAATACCTGATTCTGATAATTAAGAGTTGTCTTTCATTGTTATACACATACATCAACTGAAGGAAAAAAAACGAATAAAATTCCACTCTGTTTTAATTCATCGTGGGTTGAATGTTGAATTAGTTCCGTTGCCGTGGTGCGCATGTGACTGGATTGCATTATTGGTATAGAGGTATGGCATTTCTCAAACCTCTATAAATCAAACTGACACAAGGCAATCTTGGGTGTCTTTGCAGTCATGCATTTGTAATACATTTACATTTTTGGCATCCAGCAGATGCTCTTATCCTGAGCAATTTACAAATGTCACTACCGGTAAATATCTTGTTATCTGAGTATAAAAAGCCTTTAAACCAACATGCCAGTCATCAGAAAACCTGTTTAAACCAAAACGATGGACAACAAATAGGTAACTGCAAAACTTTGAAAAGGCTGAAGGAAAAGATACAAAGAGAACAGAAAGAAAGTCACTTAAGAACTGGATAAAAAGACTTCACATTTCAGAGTCAGAGGCAGTTTGTCACCATCTAAGTACCTGGATGGAGAAAAGCCTCGAGGCTTGTCTTTCTGTCATTCTGATTGGTGGGTCAGGTGCAGGGCTCGACTGAGAAAAGAGGTTTAGTGACACCAACCAGGTACTGTTCTCTCTGAGTGTGTCTGTGTGTGTATATATATATCATCTCCTCTCATCATCTTCCATTTAATGTAATACTAGCATTGATGAGGGGGGCAGGTTCCTCATGCCCATCTAGTGGAGAACATTTTAGACGCTGGGCAGACACTTAGACCAGGGTGCCAGTCCATCACTGGGCACACACTTTCACAGACTATATGGGCCAATTTGAAGCAGCCAATTCACATTGAATCCATTTCGTTGGACTGTGGGAGGAATCCCAAGACAAGAAATCAAACTGGGGATCTTCAGGTCGCAAGACTGTTTCCTTAACCACAAACCTGAACTGCCTCTAAATAACAGAAAACAGAACTACACATTTACTGAATGAACAGTGAAAAAAATTATTTTATATATATATATAAATATATATATTCTGATCTAAGTGGCAACAATTCAGAGAAAACATCAAGCACTGCAAAACAAACAATTTCTTATAACAAAACCTAAACTGTGTCCGTGTAATATTTAGAAGTAACAGTTTATGATCTCTAAACTCTTCTCGGAGACAATAACATTAACGGAGAGGAAAGAAATGTAAGCATTTGCATTTTATAGCTTGTTCTGCATGCTTAATGGTCCCTGCATGCTTTAAAGTATCCAGTGAACAAGTCTTTCTCCGCTTTACTAAAATAATACCTCCCACATGAAATATTTATCGGCGTGCTGACGAGAGAAGGGAAGTCTATGATGTAAGGTGGAGGAGGGAAGCTTATGCAGCAGAATGCATTGCTTATGACAAATCAAATACATGACAGGTTCCTCCCTGTTGATCACACGGATAAGGAAACACTGCAGGCTCTTCATCTTGGTTTTTTGATTTGTAGTTCAGATAAATAAACACAGTGGGATTAAATGCAGGGACATCATTCAATTACACAGACTTTTGTAATGTTATATTCAAAGTATGAATCCTCTGCAGCTTTAACAGCTTCCACTTCTCCTCTTTGGAAGGATTACTATAAGACTTTGTTGGGTGTTTGAGGGATTTTTCGTTCATCCATCCAGGAAAGCATCAGGGAGTAAATACACTCTGCCGGGTCTGGCTTACAATCTCAGTTCTAATTCATCCCAGTGTTTAATAGGACGCACGGTGGGACAGTGATGCTAAAACAAAAAAGGAGTCTAAGCCTTATCTCTTCTATTCCTTATTGCATATACGTTACCAATCCAAAGTTTGGACATGTCCCCCTTTTTGCTCCACTTATTGTCCATGTTCTCAGTTACACTTCCTGTAAAGATGGACTTTGTAGTTCTACAATTTCAGACTGTAGTTCATCTGTTTGTGTTCTACAGAACATACTGTGTACTCTGTTCTAATGGTCAGGACCCCAATAGTACCACCACAGAGCAGGGATTATTTGGTTGATGCATTATTCCTATCCCAGCAGTGTCACTGAGGTGGAGAAATGAAACTACAGCAGCACTGCTGCACTAAAACCCCCTCACCACATCAGCGTCACTGCAGAACTGACAATAAACAATCCACCACCCAAATGATACCTGTTCTGTGATGCTCCTGACCAACAGAGAACAGAGAACCAACAGGGGACTAACAAACACAAGAACACAGATGGACTACAGTCTGTAATTAGAAAACAACAAAGTCCATCTGTATGGTAATGATGGAAATAAAGAATGGAGCAGGAAGTGGGCGTGTCCAAACTTCTAACAGTGAATGAATCTAATGAAGAGGATGTTTCTGACCAACAACACAATACAAAAGATCTAAATATTTATCTGAACCTTTTCATTTATAAATAGTTGTATCATTCTTTACATTTGGCTGATCTGAGCTGCATCTCATGGATGTGCGTCATTAAAAATGTGTTTAAAAAAAAATTAATAAATAAAATAAAAATCAGCAACTTTAAGAACCATCACCATCCTCCCTTAATCTCACCGAGTCTAATTACGACGGTGTAAAAGTTCTACGCCAGACGTCTGTATGCCGCCTTTAATTAAGAGTAGATTTGAAAGGGTGCCGAAGTGTCAGCTCAATTAACCCAGACGTTCGCATCCACCATTATCTCCTGCCAGCTCACTCAGTAGAAACTTGTTCTTACCTTAGGACACTCGGAGGTCCCGCGGGGGTGAAAACTACATGAAAAGCAATTAACTGTGCTCACATGAAGGTCACTCTTCTACATACTCAAATCCTGCTTACACAGACTGTAACACAGCACATCAGCAGTGTTGTCATGTTGTTCGCTCACTTCGTCCATTTCGATTTAGATACAATTAAAGGAAACAAATGTCTATTTTGTTAAATCAACCTGAAGGCTGTTCAAAATCTGTTACAGAGAATTTATCATGCTGCGTCACATCTCAGAGCCACAGGTGTTACAGCCAGGAGTAGAAAATTAGTTTAATGACTTCTACATAATAATGAATTAAGAGATATGAACTGATTGGGTGGCACGGTGGCTTAGTGATTAGCATGTTCTCCTCTCAGCGCTAGGGTATCCTGGTTTAAATCCCAATCTGGGTGGAGTTTCCATGTTCTCCCTGTGTCCGTGTGGGTTTCCTCCGAGTTCTCCGGTTTCCTCCCACAGTCCAAAAACATGGATCAAGTCAATTGAATTTTCCAAATTGCCCCATATAGAGTGTGTCTGTGTGTGAGTGTGTGTCCAGTAATAGATTGGCACCCTGTCCTGGATGTATCTGCCCAGTGCAATAGATGGATATGAACTGAACATCAACAGACCAGCTGTTGGTACCAAACTGCTAGAATGACGATGATGCTGCAATTAAACTGGCTGCAGAACGTTGCAATGACGGCATAGAAATAGACCGTTGGAGGAGGATAGGATAGCAAGAAGCATCACGACACGCCCTTTACAGAGGATAAGAGAAGGGCAAACGACAGACACACAGAATAAAACTTAGAGGCATGTTTTTAAACTACAGGAGAAAATTGGAGGAAATGACAGACATATGGAGAACATGCAAACCACACCGAATAGACCTCAGCCTACTAAAGCTGCAAAAGCTTTATCTGCGAGGTGAGTGTGCTAACCATTTGATGTCATAAAAGCTTGCGTAGGTGTAACGTGTGGGCGTCCTGGTACTTTTGTCCGGATCGTGTAAGTGATTCTCACATGTTCTCTCCTCTTCAGTACTGAATTCTCATCACTTCCTGATGTTCCTGCATTAGCTGCTGTTTGTGCTTCTTCATTCTGCTCTTACGAGTCCCTGCAGCATGCAGCCGTCAGCAGGCGCTGTGCTCTGGCGTTATGTAACTCTTAAAAAAAAAAGGCTTTCTCTTAAGGGTTTAATCAATATTTTATACCTTTTGTCCATGTTACAATTTTAATGATCTCCTCTGTTCAGAGGTCCTGCTCTCTGGAACTCGCTCACTCGGTGTAGGAGGGAAAAGAGGAACTTGTGTTTTGCTTTAATTAAGGCGCAACAGCCGCTCTACACCTGAAAGATCTTATGATGGCGCTCTTTTGTTTACAAACTGCACTTTGAACAATCAGTCGGGAACAATTGTATCTATTTGAATAATTATATAGTAATAACAGGGCGGCACGGTGGCTTAGTGGTTAGCACGTTCGCCTCTCAGTGTTGGGATTCCCGCTTCGAATCCCAATCTGGGTGGAGATTCCATGTTTTCCCCGTGTCTGTGTGGGTTTCCTCCGAGTTCTCCGGTTTCCTCCCACAGTCCAAAAACATGAATCAAGTCAATTGAATGAGTGAGTGTGTTCCCAGTGATAGATTGGCGCCCTGTCCTGGGTGTATCTGCCCAGCACCTGAAACTTCCTCCCCTGGATGGGCATGAGAAACCCCCCCACGACCCTAATATAGGATAAAGTGGAAGATAATAGATGTATGGATAGTAATAACATTGACAAACCTCTCAGTCTGTTCCTCCTGTGTCACTCTGACTGTGTGGTTGTTTATCTAATCCAACCTAATCTATAATTAAATCTAATCTAATCCAGTGAAATCTGTCTAATCTAATTTATCTAAACTAATGAAATCTATCTAATAAAATCTATCCAAACTAAAAAAATCTAATATTATTTATGTAATACTTTCTGATCTGTCCATCTAATCTATTCTAATCATCTACTCAATCAATTTCTATATCTATATATTCCATTAAAATTGGTGTGAGGGTTTGAGGGTCCACTGTAGTGATGAGTGAGCGAGGCCCTTAATCCTAATTCAGAGGTGCATGCATCACGACTGTACGATTCTTAACCCAACCAAGTTGGAATACTTTGATAAAAGCATCAGGGATATGTTAGGGATAATGTGCAGTAAGTGGGCCATTAGTACGAAATAAACCCAAACAGAATAATTAACGATATCAGCTCATAGAGATCTTAATTCACTCTAAAAAGAAAGTTTGCCGCATATCCGCTCACCTCTGACAGGGGTAGAATCTAATTAAATTAGCTGTTGGATTGAAGATACTTATTTTAAATTAATAAGTGATTATGTTATTCCTGCAACAATGCCGTGGAAACTGTGTCCATAACAATGTTTTAAAAATATTATAAGGATATACAGGTTTACTTGAAGTTGTAGAACAATAACAGATAGAACATTTACACTCACTACTCACTTTATTAATAAATACACCATAACATTAATAGACAGAGCTTCTATTGTTAGTTTTTAGCAACCTATATTTGACTCCAAAACTTTGTATTTAAAAGTTAAATCAGTTAGATGCATTTGGCACCTTAAAGACACTTAACTACAGGTTTTCAGAACTTTGCCTTTGAAACGGCTCTAATTTGGGCATCACCTTCTGAGCTAAAACTAGAGAAACTGTTCTGGATGCAACGATGGCGCCGCCCACAATAAAAGATTGAACCTGCTCTGTAATTAACTCACAGTAGAATCCGACTCAGAGACCCACAGTTGGTCTCGTTTCCACCCGTACAGTCATGTAATGATTTTGGGAAATGCTTGTCCAGTTGTTAAAATAACTGTACTAACACTAAAGTGTATTTATTTTATTTTACGTTTCCAACGTACTATGCAGAAATCAAATGGTTAGTGACAATATACTAAAATGGGTGGAGTGTATTTTGGGTTTAGTGCTTTAGTCAACATCATGGGAAAAAAAAAAGTTCTGGTAGAGGTTTTAATATCCGATTCTCTTATTCATTCATTCATTATCTTCCGCTTTATCCTATATTAATGTCACGGGGGGGGGGGGCGGGGGGACGACGTTTCGGGCGCTGGGCAGATAGACCCAGGACAGGGCGCCAATCCATCGCTGGGCACACACTCACTCACACACAAACACACACTATATGGGGCAATTTGGAGAATTCAATTGACTTGATTCATGTTTTTGGACTGTGGGAGGAAACTAGAGAACCCGGAGGAAACCCACGCGGATAGGGGAGAACATGGAAACTCCACCCAGATGAGGATTCGAACCGGGATTCGGCGAACGTGCTAACCACTAAGCCACCGTGCCGCCCGGATTCTCTTATAATTAATAAAAAAAATTAATTAAAAATAATCTAACAATTTCATGTCTCGACAACTTTTTTTTTTGGAACAGTACCTGTGGTGATGAGGATCAATCGTCAACCTTCATCAGCAGTGAACCTGTTGACTTGTGGTGTCCGGGCTACACGCGTGTTTTCTGTGCTTGATAGAAGTTTAGGCCGTGTCTACTGAAGAGTAACAAAGGAAACGACTGAGAGAACACAGATTAGAAAGTGTTTAAATTCATAGGCTGCTAAATTACCCATTTCATTTGTTTCCACGGCTCTGCAGTAAACGGCAACGCCGCAGTGGGTGGCGGTTTCAAAGCAACTCAGAAATGAGCAGGAAGAACCAGACAGTATGATGAGTTCAAAACCTGCATCAGAACTTCATAAGCAGCCACTGACTCGAGAACATCTCCTGTTCTAATGAGGACCATAATAACCTGGGCATCAACAATCTGTGTTCGGGCAAACACTGCAGCATAATGATACACCAACATTATTCATTACTGCATCTGCAGCTCAAAAAGGCAACACGCTTCAAACCCAACGTTGTTTCCAGCCATTTATTATTAACCCTGCGAATAATGAAAAAATATCTCAACTGAATATGACAGCCGACAAAGGGTTAAATAAATAACAAGGACCAACTGGAGGAACAGGTACTTAAGCAATAAGCTTAACATGTGAATATAAAAAAACTGATAATAATCTGATGATTGCAGCAACATTACACAGACACACAGTATATAATAGCAGGTAAAAGCTCGGCCACGCCACCTTCTTGCTCCATTGTCCGTTTCCTCCACTTATCATACAGATGGACTTTATAGTTTCACAATTACAGACTGTAGTTCATCTGTGTTCTTTGTTGTTGTTATTCCCCTGTTCTCTGTTGGTCAGGAGCATCACAGAACAGGTATTATTTGGGTGGTGGATTATTTATTGTCAGTTCTGCAGTGACGCTGATGTGGTGAGGGGGTTTTAGTGCAGCAGTGCTGCTGTAGTCTTATTTCTCCACCTTGGTGACACTGTTGGGATAGGAATAATGCACCAACCAATCTGTGGTGGTACTATTGGGGTCCTGACCATTAGAACAGAAAGGGGATGTACACAGTATGTACTGTAGAACACAAACAGATGAACTACAGTCTGGAATTGTAGAACTACAAGTAAGTAGAACTGAGTAAGTAGAACACCCAAAAAGTAGGTGTGTCCAAACTTTTGACTGCTACTCTATGTTTTACCAGCCATGGTAAAGATCCATGGTGAAGGTCATCACAGTCATGCTGGTCATTTCCCAGTTCACCACTAAAACCAATAATAGTGTTAATATTAATAATAATAATAATATAATTAATTAATTAGTTTTAAAGTTATTTTACTTTATTAGTGTTACTCTATGGACGGTTTTAAAAAAAACAAACATTTATGCATAAACGTTCCAAATCAAATAGGAATAAAATTGGTCGTGACATGAAACTGAGCTTTTACACATAAAATTGTTTCTTTTTTGTAAAAGCTGCTTAAATCTTAACGACAAACAAAATAATAGAATAAAACCAACAGAGTGACTGTTTACAGACCAGCCATTCAAAATAGTTTAATGTCAGTGGGTATTTGGAGAATAAACAGTAAATGATGATTCAAAAAAAAACAAAAAAAAAAACAAAATTTTGCTTATTAAAGTGAAACTCTTTTTTTTTTTTTTTAGAACTTCCTATTTTTTAGGTCGAATCTTTACTAGAAACAAAAACAATGACCAAATGCTCGATGCAGTATTGAGTTTAAAAAGCATAGAAACAGCAACCGCAAACCGATGTAATACTTTGGCGCAAACGGGTCAACTTAAGTGTAAAGTGTTTTGGAATGATTCTGAGTGAATGTAAAAAATCAAATAAAATAGTAATAAAAAGTTTTTGCAGTTGCTGTCAAAATTTGTGTTTCCTCTCGTCTCAAATACAGATAAGTGCTTTACCAATGGGGTGCAGTTATCTGCCGTACTGTTTAACATTCACACAGCTTTAAATTTTGGATGGCTTCTTCTGTTAGAAGCGACTGTAACTGGCATGTTTGGTCTATATTATTTCTCTGTACAGCTGGTTTGCAGTTGCTGGTTAACTTAATACTGACTCGATTTCGATCGTCATTGTCTCTGGTAAAACTCTGGACTCAAAAAAAAAAACAAAACAAGACATGGGTTTAAAAAGGCCAAGGTTTCGGTTTAAACTGACAGACGCGTTCTGTGTGGTTGAGGACGGATGCTTGTGCACACTTCTCCACACCTAGAACGATTTGAACATGAACACAAAGTTTCTTGGCTTGAAGTATTTTAAAAGATTAGGAGACCGAGCTCAGCTCAATCTGTAGTGTTCCAGAAAACAGACAGATGGCGGCGTTCTCAGTCCCACCAGAGCACATTGAACACCTTTGATCCATTTGAAAAGCTGGATATGTGAAAGCAGTACGACCAGGTTCCACTGAGGCATTTAGAAAACGAAAACCTGCGATGAGCTGAAATTCAGACACACGAGTCACAGTGGATCAGACAACAAAGAGCCTTGAGAGATAACGAGCTGCTCAGAGCGGCTCCGAGCGGACGTGCAAAGCGCTGCCATCCCGAACAGCCCAGTAACATTCCCATGAAGAGCGGCCATGATAAACCAAACTCATCCACCTGCACAAGATTAAACTGGTCAGCAGGACGTCCCTCCTTATAATACTTACCATTTTAAATTACTATCTATACGCAGGAAAGGTATAAATAATTTGCCGCTTCTCCATATTTACACAAATAAATGAATATAAAAACAGAACGTTGCTCAAGCACAGCCACAGAACAGACAGATCTAACAGTAATTATCACAACACCAGAGTCTCCTCGCAACAGAGGAGTGGAAGGTTTGTTGGAACTTTGGGACGAACCCCATGCCCAAGGTCAGGAACTACTGGGCAACATCAAGCAAGCGGCCAGGCGTCCCACCCTGGTGGCGTCGGAGATGAAAACGAGACACGAGGTGGTGAAGTGGTGAGTACATTCAGCAGCAGAAGACTTGTGAATGAATGAAACGAACGCGCACTTGTTTGTCTTCCCGATAAGTGCGAGATGCCCATCCAGAGAACGAGTGTTACATCGGTGCTGTGTTCTCACTGTCGTCAGATGGAGAAGCTGAGCACATGGGTCAGTTTTTAGCCCATAGATTTGGGGTCTTGCTTAGAACCAGTGTCTTTACTCAAGCGCACAATCTCCTGAGATAACATCTCCAAATCCTGTGGGAGTGAAACAGAATGTGAGAAGTGAGTCCATGTGGGGATAAAAAATACACAATAGAGAAATGAAGCAGACTCCATCAGCACCACACTGCAGAGAACAACTTATTGCCTTATATATATATTATTTACAGTACAGTGATTATAAAAGGACTTTGATTGGGAGGTCGGTCATAAATACTCCTTTCTGTATGTGTTACACTATTTTTGTCTATGTAGTGTAGGTAAATAAAGAGCTACTATAGGCTTTATAACATGTACTTGTAAAATAAATGTAAAAAAATTATAATAATAATAAAAATAAATAAAAATCTTTTTTTTTTTAAATCTCACTCCCTGTAAATACAGTAGAAATGAAACACAGAGCCCTGTTGCAGGGAAGTAACAAGATAACACTGTGGTATTTGTTATTTCCTCTTATCATTTTTACATTATTAACAACAAAATGATGGAGCACGAAGATGCTCCACCCATTGAAACCAGATTAAAATCTCACCACAACAAAGCAAATCTCCGTCTGCCATGTGTTCACTGCACATCCATCAAATATTAAGTGGACTGTTGTCTCTGTGATGGCCTCGAGTGATCACATGTGTTTTGCGTTTGGAAAACTGGCCACTGGTTAGCAATGAATGATGAACGAATGAACAAATTCAATATGGAAATGGAGGAACGAGTGGTGAGGGGAGTGAACAAGGGGAGCATGAAGAAAGTGCCTTTCAGCAAACTATTGATTCTTCTGCCAGCTGCAGCTTTCCTTTCCGTCCGATCGTTCCTGGTTCCCTTAACAAGTTCGACCTACCCTATCACACAACACTGTGTGAGCAGCCGCCAACAGACCTCCCGCATCACGAGCTGCATTTTCATCCATTAAACATAAACAGTGCACACCAGGACATTAACAAACGTCTTCCAACAGAACAGGATGTGTGCAATACCATCCTAACTGTTGTGATGCACAAGTTACAGGGAACTGTTTATAAAATGTGGACAAATTATTTGAGCACTAGACGTACTAACTAGTTTAGGCTGAAATAAAGTAATACCAGGGCGGCACGGTGGCTTAGTGGTTGGCATGTTCGCCTCTCCGCACTAGGGATTCCGGGTTCAAACCGAATGGAGTTTCCATGTTCTCCCAGTGTCCGCGTGGGTTTCCTCCGGTTCTCCGGGTTCTCCGGTTTCCTCCCACAGTCCAAAAACATGGATCAAGCTCTCAATTGAGAGCTCCAAATTGCCCCATGTAGAGTGTGTTTCTGTGCGTGTGTGCCCAGCGATATATTGGTGCCCTGTGCTGGGTGTATTTGCCCAGCGCCCAAAACGTTCTCCCCTGCATGGGCATGGGGAACCCCCCCCGCGACTCTAATAGAGGATCAAGCGGGAGATAATGAATGAATGAATGTATGGATGAAAGTCATACCATATAGATGCACTTTGTGGTTCTTTAAATATAGGTTGTAGTCTAATTGTTTCCTATGTACTTTGTTAGTACCCCTAACTCTGTCCTTCCATGATCATAAGCAGGTTTTATTTTGGCAGTGAATGGCTCTCAGCACTGCCGTGACCCTGGCGGTCTGACACAACCGAACTCTTAAAGTTACATCACAGTGTCACTGCTCGAAAATACATTCTCTTATGACAAATAATTCCAATAATAAACTATAAAACAAAACCTCGGAGGCTAATGTCACCCGATTGACATTATTTGCGTTACGTGGAAAGTTCTAAGCGCTGAATCATTCTGCTGAGGAGAAACTTTTGCAAACGCCCCACTCGCATGCATCACTTTTCTTTTATCTCCAACTGTTTCTTCCTACCAAGGTTAACGTAGGGTGTTTGTGTAACCTACAACTCCCTCTGGGCTCCCAGAACACCTACACCTCACTCGGGCAAGAGCTCCAGACCGTCTCTGAGCCTCCTGTTGCCAAAAACACTCAGTGTGTGCAATGTCTTTCTTCCATGGTCACTTTCTCAAAAACACCATGTACAGTGCCTAATATGTTATGTATTTATATAGTGCTGCACGATGAATCATATTTTAAACTGTATCAGAGACTTTGTCTTACAGATTAGCTAGTATTACAGATGACTCAGCGCTGTTCCTGCTCTGTATATATCTGCTGTCTGATGAACACAATGTGCCATCAACAAGTATGATCAGCTCGAAACGCAGTCGAATTGAAATCATTGTAATTCACGCGAACATTGATTTACCAAATAAAAAAAATAAGTTTTTAGTGGGTTTTTTGTGACAATAAATGCAGTGTACTGTATAATGGAATCTGGCATAAGTACATTAGGTTGAGGGCACATCCGCCTCTCAGTGCTGGAGTAACGTTCTCCTCTGCATGGACATATAAAACATTCTGCAACCAAAGAAGATGATTAAGTGAAAGATAACGGATTGGTGGTATTTCAGGATCAGTATGAATTCTCTGTAAAATCTAGAATTCCGGTGGCACGGTGGCTTAGTGGTTTAGCACGTTCTCCTCTCAGCACTAGGGATTCCCGTTTCGAATCCCCATCTGGGTGGAGTTTCCATGTTCTCCCCTTGTCCGCGTGGGTTTCCTCCGGGTTCTCTGGTTTCCTCCCACAGTCCAAAAACATGGATCAAGTCAATTAAGCTCTCCAAATTGCCCCATATAGAGTGTGTCTGTGAGCCCAGAGATAGATTGGCACCCTGTCCTGGGTATATCTGCCCAGCGCCCGAATTGTTCTCCCCTGGATGGGCATGGGGAACCCCCCCCGACCCTAATATAGGATAAAGCTGAAGATAATGAATGAATGAATTTCATATTTGTGTCTACTTTCAAGACATTTCGAGCAGTATTTTCAGAGTTGCCAAGACACACAGTACGGTGGCGTAAAACTAATATGTGCCAGACAAACTCATGGCCAGGAGAAAACACTCGCTACATAACTATTTCCATCTCATTGCATTGTCGTGGTATCTGTAGAGCAACTCGACCACCTCAGCAAAGCACAAAAACTTCTTTCACAAGGCAGAGTTTTTGAATTCAGGTTTGCTTAGGCAGACACAAAATTTGCATTTATACAGAAGAATATAAACAACACCTCCTGTGTGTGTGTCTCTTGCAGATTCACTCCAAAATCTTTGGAACAGAGAACGGAGGGGGTACAGCAGCAGGATGCCCTCTAGTCATATTGAAAAGGCAGGTTAGGGCATCGACTGCAGTGAAACACAGAGGTAATGTGCTATTTAGTGTTGTAAATAAGATAATATTTGCTTTATAAAGCACAGATTTTGGACGGTGGTTTAGTGGTTAGCACGTTCGCCTCTCAGCACTAGGGATTCCCAGTCCGAATCCCCATCTGGGTGGAGTTTCCATGTTCTCCCCGTGTCTGTGTGGGTTTCCTCCAGGTTCTCTGGTTTCCTCCCACAGTCCAAAAACATGGATCAAGTCAATTGAGTTCTCCAAATTGCCCCATATAAAGGGTGTATGTGTGAGTGAGTGTGTGCCCAGCGATAGATTGGCGCCCTGTCCTGGGTGTATCTGCCCAGCGCCCGAGACGTTCTCCCCTGGATGGGCATGGGGAACCCCCCCCCCGCGACCCTAATATAAGATAAAGCGGAAGATAATGGATGGATGGAAGCACAGATTTAGGGATCACAGACTTCTGCACTGATCTCTTCGGTCAGTAACTTTATTTTACTTTCTCATAACGGAACCTTCTGGCTCGAAAAGTTCCAAAGCAACTCACTGTGCTGGAGTTACAAAATACTTTGTAGTTTCCTTCTGTAAAATGAAAATAATATGCTAATTAAATATCCACCACACCTGTTAACTCACAGCTCTTCATGCATTACATAAACAGTTCTCATACGCGTCTGTGTGGGACATGTTCGCTGTGTTGTGGTTAAAAGTGATACTGTATATGGCAATGCGAGAGGTTAATTGTCATTAGATGATCTGGTCCTGGTGTAATCCCATCAAACAAATCACCCGCCAGGACGCCTGGGGTAGTGTTTCTATTCCTGCACTTTGTACCGTTTCATCGTCAGGAGCTCGCCCACCCTTTGGCTCTCAATGAATAAGCTCCCATCGGTGGAGTCTCAAGGCTTCGTGACAGCAGACCGCCTCCACACACACGCGCACACACACACACTTCCATGCACACACATAAAGCCGAGCATGCTGTCAGAACTAGCGCTGCCAAACAATCTTCCTGCAACAAGCGGACAGTTTATGCAGCTTATTAGCAGCAACAGGAAATCATGAGTCATGCTGGCTACACTGTAGTTCAACTTACCTGAATGAGAGTCTACATTATTCTTATCTACAACACTGGACATGGCAAGATATTTTGTATATTTATATAATATTTAATATCATTTTGCTTTCTAGATTCACATATACTGTCAGGAGCATCACAGAACAGGTATTATTTGGGTGGTGGATTCTTTATTGTCAGTTCTGCTGTGACACTGATGTGGTGAGGGGGTTTTAGTGCAGCAGTGCAGCTGGAGTTTCATTTTTCCACCTCAGTGACACTGCTGGGATAGGAATAATGCACCAACCAAATAATCCCCGCTGTGTGGTGGCACTATAAGGGCCCCGACCATAGAACAGAGAAAAGGGGATGTACACAGTATGTACTGTAGAACACAAACAGATGAACTACAGTCTGGAATTGTAGAACTAATAGTAAGTAAAACTGAGAACATGAACAATAATGGGGAATGAAAAGGGGGTACCTGGTACTGTATGAGAAAACCTGAAAACCTGCTCATTAATTATTTTTAAACAGACAATTGTGTTATGAAAGTTAATTTATATTCATTCATTCATTTATTATCTTCCGCTTTATCCTCTATTAGGGTCGCGGTGGGGTTTTCCATGCCCATCCAGGGGAGAACAATTCGTGCTCTGCCGATACACCCAGGACAGGGCTTCAATCTATCGCTGGGCACACACTCACACACACAGATACACTCTATATTAGGCAATTTGGAGAACTCTATTGACCTTGGATCCACGTTTTTGGACTGCGGGAGGAAACCGGAAAACCCGGAGGAAACCCACGTGGACATGGGGAGAACATAGAAACTCCACCCAGATGGGGATTCGTACCGGGAATCCCTAGTGCTGAGAGGCGAACAAGCTGACCACTAAGCCACCGTGCCGCTCAGATAATTTATATATCAGGAAAAAAAAAACTCAGGAGGTGGGGGATCAGAATAAGCTATTTCAACCTTGTCGTGATTATTGGCATGTGGTTTATTGGCACAACCAAACAACAACATGGCGGTTCGGCTAATAAATACACACTAGACAATGTAGAGTCAACACATGTTTCTCATTCCAACAGGTTTAAAAGTTAATTTGCAGAACGCCATAGATTCTGATTTGCCTTCCTTTCTTTTGACTGTTTACCTTCTGTAGATGCATGTTCTTGGTGAGTTGTTCTTCCAGCATGTTTTGAAGCTTCTTGTTCATCTCTCGCAGATTCTCGTCCCCAGGTTTAACCAAGTCCCTAAGTACCGAGCTCAGTCCTCCCCTTTCCCCCTGGTGGGGAGCATGGGACGCAGTTCCACCTCCATCTAAAACAAAGAGACATGAAGGAACTCTGTCAAGAGTAAAACAACTTCGACTGCACTGGTACAAAGACGCCGGTGCAGCATGAGTCACAGTCAACACCGATATAAATGGGAGCTACAGGTTTAAACTTTATATAACTGTACTTATATAAACATATGGATTGCAGCAAAACGTTTTCCGTGAAGACCTAAACATGACACCTCACAGAAATTATACCACATGCTACACCTGTTCACTCAGGAACATGTTATACTGTGACTGCAAAAAAAAAACATGCAGACATGGAAAGAACATGCAAATCCCACACAGAAGTGACACTGTCTGTTTAAATTAAAATCATTCACCCAGAAGCATTTTGTTGTGAGGCTGCAGTGGTAACCACTGCACCACCATGCTAACAACGGAACCATATTTTAGGATACCACTTGGGCAGAACGTGGTACAACCCTAGTTGTCCCTATTATAGGATCAAATGGAAGATGATGAATGAATGACACCAATTCAAAAATATTGTCATGTTGGATCACTGGACCAAAGAAAAGCGTGACTTAAGAGTTGTTTGGATTGAATGATGTAATGACCTCCATAAGCCGCTCTGGTTAAGGGTGTCCCAAAAGCGGAGCGTTTTTTAAAGAGAACAAAGTGTAGACTGCTAAAATAGAACAATGCCAACTAGGCCAGACTTGCCATTTTATTCAATGCATCATCAGGTCTTATACAAAGCACACCAGGACATACAGGCTCTTTAAAAATGAATGGCAGAGTGCAGAATTGCATACAGCAGCTTATCTGTTCATGAGGTAAACAATACAGCAAGGTCACATGTTCAAGTTAATGTAGACATGTATGGCTACGTTTCGGGTGAACTGATCTATTATTTAGTGAAGTTTTACTTTGAAGCTCAGAAGTGAAACACATTGTCCAGAATGTCTGCCAAACATGTCAAGGGCAAAAGTTATCAGTTCGATCGCACTGTGCGTCTCTTCTATTACACTATCTTGATGAGTGGAGCCATTCAAGGACAGTTTGAAACATTCTGATGGGATATAAAGTCTTTAACCAGAGATTTGTGTCACAGTCACAACCCTTATAGCCAGTCCATGTTTTAGATCTACACTATGTAACTTCTCAATATCTCTCCCCCAAGTATCAATAAAGGGCAGACCACCTATACCAGGAGTACTTAATTAGGAAAGTAAAGCGGTCCGGTCAATAATATCTCCTCTTAGCCGAGGATCATAGCATCTAAAATGAGCCATGACTCAGAACCCTTTATGCACTTTCTTAGCGTCAATCAAAAACACTGCCAAAGCATTTCAACCAACTTATTATACAAGCAGTTTTTCTTTTTTTCAGTAGGGCTTTAAAAATTCTGTGCTTTTAAATGAAATATATATATATATATATATACACAAATGTCAAAATCGAAGGACATTTCCGACAGCAAATTTTTTGACATAAATATTGTGTTGACTACAAAATGATGACATCACTTCAGTCTATTAAATTAAAAAAATCTCAATAACAGAGACAGAGAGTGTTAAACTGAATGTGGGTTGTCCTATACATTCTGTGCACAGTTTAAAAACTCATTAATATAATTGCACATAAACAACATGGGTGACACTGTAGCACAGTGTTTAGCACATCCACCTCTCACTGCTGGGGATCCAGGTTGGAATCCCGAGCTGGGAGGAGTTTCCATATTCTCCCCGTGTCCCCTGTGGTTTTTCTTTGGGTTCCCTAATTTCCTCCCACAGCCCTATTACTGGACAAAGCACAAGCTAATGGGATGAAATCAAATATACAGCATGTAAAGAGTCATATTGCCAAAGTTTTCTTGGTGAAATTAATAACAAAAAAAATTAGTGAAAGTGCAGAACACACCAGTGAAGATGAATTAATCAAACATCTAAATTACATTAAGATGATTCTCAAGGATGAACACTGTTCAGGATGAGGGCAAAATCCAATAATGAGAATCAATCTTAATAGAGACATTAACCCTCAGCCCCGGGGCGAGCTGCAACACTTTCTTTTATTTGTCTTTCAGTGCTGGAGGCTGTGCGTGACATTTCACTCAGCTGTGAAGGGTGACGGTAAACAATGGCCAGGACCGCAAGCACACACTCACGCATTGTTACCTGCTGAAGGAGACAGCGAAACATGACCAGATTTTATTATATAAATCGGTTTAGCGATGTTCATCATGGCCATCATCATAGACCTATTGGGGTTTGTCCACTTAAGCTTTATGTACACCGTTTCAAAAAAGGATTTAAACCAGAAACTCAATGCTGCTCCCAAATTGTGATTTATTACACGACCAGAGTTCTTTTTCAGGCTGCTGGCAGCTTGTCACAGGGCTAAAATGAAATTACATCCTAAAACAACATCACACACAGTACTTACAAATCATTTGATGATGTTGATTTCTTTGCCCAGACTCTTAAATTGGTGTTGCTGACTCAGCAATTCAAGCAAAACATGTCAATAAAAAGGCAGACATTCCAAAACAGCAGTAAACTTACATTAAAGTGGTTTCAGGTACAGAAAATCACAACCAATTATAACTTTGGCCAAGGGGAACGCAGCTTATAGTACAACAAAATGACAACAGACAGAAATATGTGGATACCCTTCAAAATGCATCATTCTTAAACACATTAATATAACTATATTGTTATAAAATAATAATTATTATATTCATTCATTATCTCCCGCTTATCCTCTATTAGGGTCGCGGTAGGGTTCCCCATGCCCATCCAGGGCAGAACGTCTAGGGCACTGGGCAGATAGACCCAGGACAGGGCGCCAATCCATCGCTGGGCACACACTCACTCACACAGACACACTCTAAACGGGGCAATTTTGAGAATTCAATTAACTTGCTCCATGTTTTTGGACTGTGGGAGGAAACCGGAGAACCCGGAGGAAACCCACGCAGACACGGGGAGAACATGGAAACTCCACCCAGATGGGGATTCGAACCGGGAATCCCTAGCGCTGAGAGGCGAACGTGCTAACCACTAAGCCACCGTGCTGCCCATAATTATTATATAATCAGTATAATTCTTTTTATTATTATTGCAATTACTGACAATTAAGTTTTAAGGTACCGCAGTATTTGAGTAAGAAGATGTATGCAAATATTGCAGTATTTGAATGCTGGTATTTACTGGTCAATAACATTCTATTTTTTTTAATCCATTAGATTTAAAACCATGTTTAAAATAAAATCACAACAATTAGATTAATTTGAAAGTTTAAGAGTGAAATGGTCCAGGCGCAGGGTGCAGTGAAACATCCGACTCGACAACAAAGTTCCTCTGAATAAGAAAACAGCTCTCTAGCATTATGACCGCATTGAATGGAAAGTGCCAGAGCTGCCTGTAACAAGTATTTCTTTATATTGATCAGCAACATTAATTCTGCTCTGCTGCAGCATGGAAACAGGGCTTTATTGAGATGCTTTGATGAATCCACAAAACAGATTTACGGACAGGACTCCCCTCTCTAATGGGTGGAAAATGTTACTGGGAGAGGTTCCAGTGGCGTGGAGCAAAGCCAGGACTCAAACTACAATGCGCTGATAACCGAAGAGGAAAGAAACCTCCAACCAGAGAAAGCTGCTTAGCTCATCTAGAAGAGGTTCTCCATTTGCAGTTGAGGGCATCCCCAGCTATGAACCCAGCTTTTTTTAATAGAACAACATGGAAACAGTTTCCCCACAAAGATCTACAGTATGTACTTACAGTACCAAAAATTTGGACATGCCTCCTTTATGCTTCAATTATTGTCCAGGTTCTCAGTTGGACTCTAGTCCATCTGTTTGTGGTCTACAGTACATACTGTGTACATCCCCCTTACTCTGTTCTCTAATGGTCAGGACCCCAATAGTACCACCAACACTGCTGCACTAAAACCCCCTCACCAAATCAGTGTCACTGCAGAACTGACAATAAACAATCCACCACCCAAAAGATACCAGTTCTGTGATGGTGCTGACCAATAGAGAACAGAGAACCAACAGGGGACTTGATGGACTACAGTCTGTAATTGGAAATCTAAAGTACATCTATACGCTAAGTGGAGGAAAAAGACGATGGAGCAGGAGATGAAAACGGGATGTAAATCAATCAGACTTCTTTTTAAGATTCTTTAAAATACCCCGGAGCTCAACTGCAGTGCTAACTGGGATCACGTGTCAGAGTCAAAAGCTTTATATTAGTACTCTAAGGAGAAAGAAAAAAAAAAATCAGTGATTGTCCTAAATTAATATTCATTGTGGTTTTACAGAATGCACTTTTCAGAAGCATGATGTACTTGATATTCAGCTCAAATGATCTCTATTCTTGCTTTAATTGATTTTGTGTTTCATTCCAGCTTCTTTATGAAGAGTTTTCCCCTGAGTTTCTTCTGGCAGTTGCTCATTGATGAGCTTTAAGGTGGTCATTGAAAAGCTCAAACTACACGAGGACTAACCAATAATTCCAATCATGCGAGACAATATGGGCTTGTTAAGAAGAAGGGAAAACACATTACTTAGCTGCTCACAAACAAATAGTCAGGACTTTTGAACCCTCCTTTTAGGAATAAGCACCGGGCATCGCATTGGAACATATACCAACCCTCAAAAATGGTGTTCCGCTTTGCAGCGGTTAGAACCTTCAACGATAAAACCATGTATATTTTGACTGAAGATTTACGAATAAGACATGAGCTGTTTATTCAAAAGATACTTTAAAACATTTCAAAAGTTCATCCAATAGGATGCGTATCCCGTCTTGCAGCACTTGGCCACTCCCGAATCCCAAAGAGGAAAAACGGGCTGCAAGTGACCAGCAGCAGAAAACAGACTATTTAATCTTTGAAATGACTTTCTAGTCGGTTCACTGCTACTGTATGTTGGCATAGAGCTGGGAAATGTGCCGATGTTTTATTCATCAGGTGACGAATTGCATTCCATTATTCTATGGATGCATCAATTATGTTTTCACGATTGCATTGTTAAGTACCATATCAATTTATAAATAACCCAACAGGCCGAACCTCTCAGATGCATTCTTTAATTTTAAAATGACCATAAATTATTTGAGAGTTCAGTGAATTCATTTGGAAAATTGTAAGTTGTCAAGCACCTTACATCACGCCATACGTTTCGGACAATTTAATGCTTGCAACTCAGTGAGAAGAGTTTGGGAAAGGCCTTTTTTTCTGTTCCAGCATGACTCCAGAAATGTTCATAAAACCCTGACCTCAACCCCACGAGGCACCATTAGGATTATCAGTTTCTGACCTCCAAAATGTCCTTCTAAATCAGAAGGTTTTTGTATGTGACGGCCAACGTGATCACAAAAGCAAAGACACTCTGACACGCCCTAAATCAAGCTACAAGCTTGACAACAAACTAAAGATCACTACAATACAGACCCCGCCCTTGAGCCACCCCAGTGGTTGTAAAGAGTATATAAACCTTCGCTGGGTCCTGGGAGGTGGGCGGGGATATGAAGCTATTCTTTAATAAATTAATTAAATATTTGTCTTTCAAAGAGATACTTATATATATCAGTTTCAGAAGCCCTGTATCCATCGTGTCTTCTAACTCAACATAAGCACATTAGGTTCTTACGGTTCTCACCCCTGTGCTAAAGATAGACCTTCAATAAGACGTGTTTGCAACTTTCTTTATTGATGGAAATTACCGACAGTCATTAAATAGTCAGAGTCTCAGGCGTCAGAAGGCTTGTTTCGACCCCCTGAGTGGGACAAAACAGGACAGTGCTGCAAAGTGAAAAGTTGACCTCATGCACCGATAAACATCCACAAGACCAATGGTGGGTGGGGTAAAAGTAGGACCAGTGTGCTGCAGCAAGGCGTGTGTATGCCTGAAACTGCAGTTGATGGCTCCTGCAGGGAAGAGCACTCATACAGAAAGAGCTGCACTCTTAGCCTTATTCCCTCTAGTTTAACATTAGATAAGCCTAATCTTCCTGCAAAAAAGACTTTTCGATCCCTGACGGTGCTCTCGAAGGTCACAGATCCGCCACAAAAGAGGAATAAACAATAAAAGGCCTCAACAAACAACACTAAGGTCTATAAAGATCCCACCTGCCCTCACCGGCTGTCACAAGCAGTTATTCATCAGCAATGCATCCTGAAAACAGAAGATTTATTACGGAACCTTATTAAAAACAATGATTTCTGATCTCAAAGTCCTAAAGCATCTGAATCAGTTTATTAAGAAGGTAAAGCACATAACCATCTGATCCAGAAGGGACAAATATGAGACAAAAGACAGTTCGGTTTCACTCGGGTCCCTTTATCAGTCTCCAAAGGCACACACTCTACCCATGCTGCATTATTGAGGATGAGCGTTGGGTTCACTCAGCCATGTCTGCATGCTGAATCATTTACTGCACATGTCAAGCCCTATTCCTCTGCAACCCTCATCCCTCCCCTTTTTCCTATAGTCTTCCTATCTCCCCAGACCGTTTCCCTCCCCATGCCCTTCTACTCTTCTAAGCGATTAAATGTGCATTTAGTCTTTTCCAAGAAGCTGCCATCATCTCAAAGAAAAATACAACTAGAATTCAAAGGGCGACTCCCTTTTTAATCTTGGCATCAACATTACAATTAGCAAATATGCCACGCCAGAAATTCACGACTTTATAAATGCAACTGACCTCAGACAGTCAGAATTAATTCGGAATTGAATAGGCAGCTTATCAAGGTGATCCAGTTCTCTGCCAAATCCGGAGTGGTTAGTGTTAAGGCTAACAAAAAAGGCACTGCACCAAAGTCTGCCGTGAGAAAACAGAGAACCTTCAGGTCTCAGTTTTAAGTTCAGCCAGATAGATCCTCACTGACAGAATGGAAGACCGTGAACCAGAAACGAAAAAAAAAAGATAAAACCAGGTATTTGTGTAAATATGTGCAGGGTTTAAGGATTGAACCCACGATACATAAGATGATAGGAAATATGCACACTTTCAAAGACTGCCTCTTTCTCTTGTATTCTGCTCATGTTTCCAAATCCATCCCTCAAATGTGAAGAATAGGAAGCAGAAAACACCACTGTGTAATCATTCCTGCAAACGCAAAGGATCAGAGACCTTCAACTCTTCTAGCACAATATTTACAATTAGAAGACACTGGCCTTAATGGAATCTAGTCTGGCATTAAATGTTAAGTCAGTCAGTCATGAAATTAAAACAGGAGGAATCCACATGGGGGGTGGGGGTGGAGAAAGTCACATCATCTTCCTTCTTTACTGCAGAGACCAAAAAGTAACCTATTTTCTTGCAGGATTAAACGGAAGGCTCAAACTCAGTCCCGATAAGACCGATTCGGGGGTCTTACAGGACAAAAGGTAAGAAAATATCCCGTCGTGGCCGGGTGAGAGAGAGTGATAAAAAGAAGCCATCAGTGGAAAATGAGTATCGACTGACTGAGGAGCAAGATTTCATCTGAGAGCTGAGGTTCAGGTCAATAAAGGGCTGATTAGGCTTTTAGTAACTTTCGTCACAGGGTCCAGAACATGATGGGGCAGTTGCAGGCTTGTGGTTAAGGAACCATAAGGTTCTTGCTCAAGGACCCACAGGAGCACCTTTGGTGGACTGTGGGATTTCAACCAAATTAACCCTGTAAAAAATAGTTCAGCTGAAATTTTAATTTCAGATTTTGTTTTGTTCCTAATATTCCTATTTTGCACATCTTTTAATTACAGATGATATGTTACATATAAATTTAACTTTTCTACATTTTTGACAACTTTAAATTTTTTTATTAGCAGAACTGTTGTTTAAGAAATTAATTACAAGTTATACTATGCATCACAGTGTTTGTGACAAATTTGGTTAACCCACAACACAATTCACACAACGTACATTATTTGCATAAAATAAGATTTAGTAAACTGAGCCATATAAGAAAAATTTCTGGTAATGTGTTTTTGTACTACATTACAAACTTGTACTGTACTTGTATTTAATAAAGGTGAAGCTTCACATTTTAGGTGTTAAAATGTTCAAAGTAATTTATATACTTCACTAATTACCTGTTATTTATAAAACCTATTTAAACCTGGTGCTAGTTTAGTTCAGTTTAATTATCACAATACTAACAAACAAATAGACAACAGGAATAAAGCAAACGCCCCATTCATCCTTGAAGTCAATTTTAATTACAGAAATATTCATTTGGCCTGGGACAGAGGACAGAGCGATAACACAGAGGACACTGATTCTAATCTGACTAAAGAGCCTTTATTAAAGAGGAACTACGCGAGCCTTGAGCAAGACTTTCAACTTCGGGCACAGACTTAACGGATTCTTCTGCTTCCCAATTATCGAAATCTTTATCTTAAAGCATTTTTGCTTTTATAGACTGAAGCAAAAAACACAGAAAACAAGAACAAACACTAATATTTAGTTAAACTGCTTCAAACTTCGATATGAATTCACTGTGGCACTGCTTTGAGTTCAATAACATTTATTGCCACCAATAGAACAACTCTGAGACTTATCTAAAGGTCAGGACTGCAGCGGTCAAATTATGTGTGAAAATGATTTCTCATGGTCACAGAACAAGACTTTCATATAATTCAAGCCTAATGATTCTTGAAGTCTATGGAAAAAAAAAAAAAAAAAAAAAAAATATATATATATATATATATATATATATATATATGTATGTGTGTGTGTGTGTGTGTGTGTGTGTGTGTGTGTGTGTGTGTGAACATTATATTTATAATATATATATATATATAATTGACATATGTGACAAACTTATCAGTCAACATATTCTTACATTTTACTAATATTTCATTGATACAAAATATTGTTAAAAATAATATTCAACCAGACCAAACATCAGTCCAATTTCTTGTGCTGGGCAAATTATGTGCATCCTACACCCCACCTGCATTGTTTCTATAGCAAGTGACTGGTTGGTGTATTGCATGTTATGCCCAAAACACACCCATAAATAATAATTAGAATAACTACGTTTTTTTGCAAGGCGCACGTCTCTGTGGTTATGATGGCAAAGACATCCAGACATGCCCTGAATCAAGCTGCACAATTTTCTTACGAAGTAAAAAGTAACTGCTGCATGACTGCTATCTGTCCTCTATATAGCATTGAATTTATTAACAAAGAAAATAAGCCTCAGGCTACGAAATCCAAAACTGTGCGCAAGTAGGCCTCTTACCTCTCCTGCTGTCCATGACGTAAGTCTCTATTATGGCACTCTTCTTGCAGATGTCATCAGCCATCGAGGAGCAACTGACCTCCAAGTGTTTCACCTTGATGCAAAAACACATACAGCATGCTATACTGCTCCTCCTCAATGCACAATGCACATGAAGAATGGCGTACACTAATCTGATGTGGCAGGCCAAATCAAACTACAGGGGGACGTCATGCTCTACTAAAAGGGGGCAAAGAAGGAACTGCACGATTGTGCTAAGTGCTGAGGAACACTGACAGGGTGCAGCAGGCACAAAAATACTTATATATATTTTTTTTCTTTTAAAATAAAAAACGAGAGAGCCAGGGTGGTCCCAGTG
>JAFMOD010000565.1:1307999-1350499 GCA_019802435.1 Corydoras maculifer | reverse complement strand
ACATCAAGAAGATCAGACCTTCCTTGACTGAACATACGACTCAGGTCTCAGTTCCTATCCTGGCTTGTTTATTGTAATGTTCTGCATGCTGGTCTCCCAGCTGGCACAATCAGGCTAATTCAAAACTCTGCAGCTTGACTCGTGTTTTTCTTGGTATAAAATAACAAAATTCATTCATTCATTATCTTCTGCTTTATCCTATATTAGGGTCACAGTGGGATTCCCCATGCCCGTCCAGGGGAGAATGTTTTGGGCGCTGGGCAGATACACCCAGGACAGGAAGCCAATCTATCGCTGGGCATAGAAAATAACAAAATATTATTTTTAAATCCAATCCCAATAGATATATTCATTCATTCATTATCTTCCGCTTTATCCTCTATTAGGGTCGGGGGGTGGGGGGGGGTTACCCATGCCCATCCAGGAGAGAACGTTTCGGGCGCTGGGCAGATACACCCAGGACAGGGCACCAATCTATCGCTGGGCACACACTCACTCACACAGACACACTCTATATGGGGCAATTTGTGGAACTCAATTGACTTGTTCCATGTTTTTGGACTGTGGGAGGAAACCGGAGAACCCGGAGGAAACCCACGCAGACACGGGGAGAACATGGAAACTCCACCCAGATGGGGATTCGAACCGAGACTCCCTAGTGCTGAGAGGAGAACGTGCTAAACACTAAGCCACCGTGCCACCCAATAGATATATTATTTTAAATAATTATTAACATGGAGACCAGTAAAACATGTTATTTCTACAGTGGAATCTAAACCTTTTGACACAGTTAGTTAACAAAGACAAGTCACACACTGCAGCTTTAAATACATGCTGCCTTTAGGGTGTATGAAGGAACATTTTGTTATCCGCCCTCCTCTGCAAGTTCAACACTCAGTAGAGCAGCACTTCATTACCTTTTGTATTTCAGCAGTGTCTGCAGAAAAACGGTAACAAAAAGGACGTTTTGAATTCTTCCGAGCTAAATTCTGTATTTAATGTTCTGTTAGAGTTCTTTTTTACTTCTCCACTACAGCCAGGTATTAAACAAATCAAGAAAGTGCAACTTGGAGGTTTTTGTAATGTATTTCTTTCGTGCATTTTTCTAAGAGAAGACTGTTTTAATCAGAGATTCATTTCTCAGGATCAATCAATCAATTCAACTTTGGGCTAGCAAGCAAGTACGCATCTTAAGACCAAGCCCAGAATGTCTGCGCAAGACACAAGGCACTCTTCATACCTCATACTTTTTTATGAACTCTGTTGCATATTCACTTTCCAGCACTGAATATTTCATGCAGCATGCACAGGATATAGTGGCAACCGCACTTCTTAAAGCAGTTTAACTGCACTTCTCAAAGCAGTTCAGCCCATCTACTGGGATTCAACACCTGACCCTGTGTACCTTCTGCTCACCCCTATAAACCCCCACCCAACCTAGAGGATTTAATGCCAACACAGGGGAAACGGCTTCATTATTTATTGAATAAAATGCCGCAGACGCAGCAGGATACGATGGTTTGCCTGTATTGACCTTTAATGTTTGGCAAACATGGTCATCTGGAGTTTAAATTTGCCCCATTACAAAGCTAAAGGTAATAACCTAACGCATAATGAAACACTGCAAAGCATTTTGTACTTTTACTCAATGAGCTTATTTCCAATTTGTAATGTAATGACTTGCATAATGTCCGTTTCGTTATTTGGCATGTGGCATGTACCAGATGGGTAGGTGTCCATTATTAGATTTTCTCTGGATGCATTTCAGCTGGTTTCCTCCCACACGTCCAAAAAACATGGTTTCAAGGTGAATTGGTTGCTCTAAATTGCCCCAATATAGTGTGTACCGCCTTACTGCCTGGCCGCTCAAGGAGGATGAGTCCCCCACTGAGTCTTGGTCCTCCCAAGGTTTCTTCCTCAAATAACAGCATAACAGGGAGTTTTTTCTTGCCACTGTCGCTTCGGCTTGCTCTTTGGGGGTTTAAAGGTTTTTCATTCTGTAAAGCTGCTTTGTGACGATGTACTGTTGTAAAAAGCGCTATAGAAATAAATAACTTGAACTTGAACTTGTGTGTCTGGACATCATTACTTATTCTGTAAGTTTAAGATTATTTAAGATATCTTCACTGCAGTCAGAATGCTGTCGTAATAGAATAAGCCAAAATGTGCAACGTGAGGGGTGTTGTGATTTATCCTGACTCTTATAGACCACACCCAGCAGTCTATGATCCTCCGCCCAATGTTAAACCCACTTTACAGGGCGGAGTCTACCTGCACTTATGGTAATTATGGGGTGGAAGAGCTTACCTGTTCTGGTCTTGGCGTTGGTCAGGATCTCCTGCAGTCTCTCCTGCAGTTTGTCGGCCCTCTTGCGCTCCAGATGAAGCTGTCGCTTTAAGTCTTTCAGCTGGAATGTTATTCATGAAATGATCATGAGTTCCTATTACTCACTTTATATAATTGGGTGACTGATTGATTAAACATCGGACAGTGAACATAGTGTATAGAACAGATACGAGTTTGAATACACAGCACAAATCTATAGAAAATAAGGGGAATTTCACAAATTTAAATATCAAATGTAAATTCAAATCATATCGGTCTGCATAATGTTTTAAACCATGTAATTTATTTATGTGATTTGAGGTTCTCCACAATCAGTATGAACTTAAGTGTCTGGAACTGTCTGGATTAGAACCCTGATTACAGCGTTCTGTTTGCTTTTTTCAGCAGACACTGCGGCAGACAGCTGCAGATTGGAGATGAGACTTTTTGCTATTTTTTTGGTGTTTCTGCAATTAGTCGTGATTCAAAATGTCATAATTAATTAATTGTAACAGCACCACATCGTCATGACAACATTCATAAGAAAAATCAGCTGAATTAATGCTATCTTATTGGTTATAACTGCAGATTTCACGCCTTCAATTCTAAACCTCATTTGAACTACACACTGAATAATTGACATTCTCTGCACACTATATTTTTATTATACTGCTATCTCTAAGCAGCCGAAATGAACAGACATTTCTTAACGAAACAATGTTTAAGTGCCGAGTCGCAAATAAACTGAATTTCGAGCTGAATCTCTTTAAAGTCCAGTTTAGATGAGCACAAACACAATCTTGTGTTTTAATTTACTTTCCCGGAATCCAGAACGATGGAAAGCGCTGTCTCAGCTCTTATTCTGCCTTCTCCAGCAGAAGAGTGAGGAGGAAGAATCAAGAGAAACACATCAAGCCTACTTACAGCTGAACTGCCTTTCTTCTCCAGAATCCTTTGTTCATCTACGGTGTCTTTAACCTCCTACATGACATTCACACAGGGAACAAAGGTGAGGCCTGATAATTAATAACAGTCATGTGATTTGCTGATATGACACTGCATTACTAGTTATCCTAATACACAAAAGACATCAATTATTTAACTACGAGGTCATAACTTCACAAACCGAATCCGATCCTTATCTTTACTCTGCACACATACAAACATTCTTTAGGAAAATCAAAAACATAAAACATATGAACCTTCACCTGTTTAAGTTTATCAATGGTTGAATTAAGGTCATCTTTTTCGTTTTCAAAGGTGCTGATCTGCTGTTTCACAGCCTCGACCTCACTGACTTTCTCCTGCAAACATCCGTTCACACAAAATGGAAATACTTTTACACAGATAGCTAGAGATCAGCCGAGGTACACACAACATACTCCAGCCTTAAGCATGAGCATCATGCGCACCTCAGACTAACGGTAAGTATATGGATCAACTATGAATAAATAATCAGACAGGTCTGTTGTATGTAAGTGCGCCGGCTGGCCATGAAAAGAACAGCTGTGTGAACTGAGCGGGCAGTTCTGAAGCAGCCATGGTCATTACATCGTCAGGGTCATTTATATATGGCTGAGCTAATAAGAACTTTATTGACTGCAGATCCTTGGAGTCAACACAACACCCCCCCTCCTCAGCAATGTGTCAAATAGTTCTGAACATACTTTACCTCGAGTTGGAGCGTGTGTTCTTTTTGCAGTCTTTGAATCTCCTCGCCGTGATCCAGTCTGTTCTTTTCTATGACTTCCTGCTCATACAAGAACACAAAAGTGAAGTGAGGGTTAGAATTTATAAACCTTTACCCAGACTATTTAAAATATAGATTTTATTCAGGGGTGACATGGTGGCTTAGTGGTTAGCACGACCGCCTCTCAGCGCTAGGGATTCCTGGTTCAAAATCCAATCTGGGTGGAGTTCCCATGTTTTCCCCGCGTCCATGTGGGTTCCCTCCGGGTTCTCCGGTTTCCTCCCACAGTCCAAAAACATGGAACAAGTCAATTGAGTTCTCCAAATTGCCCCATTTAGAGTGTGTTTGTCTGTGTGAGTGAGTGTGCGCCCAGAGATAGATTGGCGCCCTGTCCTGGGTGTATCTGCCCAGCGCCCGAAACTTTCTCCTCTGGATGGGCATGGGGAACCCCCCCGTAACCCTAATATAGGATAAAGCGGAAGATAATGGATGGATGGATTTTTATTTATTGAGGATATATATGTATGTTTAAATGTAAATTTTTAAAATATTTTTATTTAAATAAATTTGTTTTGTATTCTTGTATTCTTTAAAAGTGGGTGGTGACCTAATGACCATGAGAACATGTGTTTCCCAGGCTGAGAGCAGTTAAAAACCCCTGGTCTAAAGCAATGGTCACTGATATCTTGGAAACCACCGCTAGTCTACGCATGCACTCAGGAGAACCACTCTTAATCTAGAGTATTAATACATTTTTGTAAAACGGTACTAAACAACTTGTTTCTTATAAAGCAAGCTTCTAAAAGAATAAAGTGTGGGATAACAAACAACACTGACATCAAGTGGTCATCCTAATATTGATGTATTGTATATTAATGAATGCACACTCATACCTCAGCCTCTTTAAGCCTGCGCTCGAACCAACCCTTGGTTCCCTCCATAGACTGCACCTGAGCCTGGAGCTCCTCCACACTCTGCTGCAGACCCTCCAGCTCTTTAGTCCGAGCCTAGAACATACAGCAACGGGTCAAACACACCCCATATCTGCATTATTATAGATATTATTATGAATGGCAGTGGAAACTCAAGCTGAGCACTTGCAGTACATAGAGAATTACGGAAAGCACCAGTTTCATTTGTCTTCACAACTTGGCCACAGTTTGGACAACTGGACCAAACCAAACCAAACACACCCTGACTGGAGGTCCGGTTAAGGTCAGACTGCCAACTGCACTGGTTGCTGTATGTATTTTCCGTTTGAAATTCACCATAAAGATGTTAAGGCAATTTTACGTTTAGTTAATTTTAACTTATACATTCATTATCTTCCGCTTTATCCTATATTAGGGTCGCAGGGGGGTTCCCCATGGGGAGAACATTTCGGGCGCTGGGCAGATACACCTAGGACAGTGCCCCAACCTATCGCTGGGCACACACTCACACACTGTACATGGGGAAATTTGGAGAACTCAATTGACTTGATCCATGTTTTTGGACTGTGGGAGGAAACCCACGCAGACACGGGGAGAACATGGAAACTCCACCCAGATGGGGATTCAAACCGGGAATCCCTAGTGCTGAGAGGCGAACGTGCTAACCACTAAGCCACCGTGCCGCCTAATTTCAACTTAATGGTAAAATAATGTTATATTAATCTTAATCTTATAATTATCTTAATAGTGATTAATTGCAAAAACGATTAATTCTCTCATCCGTAGTGTAAATTAACGTTTGCAGGAAACGGAATCACAAGCCCGGGTCGGGAAGGCGCCAGTTTTTTAATATTATCAGGCTGCACAAAAAGCATGAGTCCTGGAGCAGGATTTAGGAATTCAGACTTTGCAGAATTCAGAAAGTTGCCTCGAGTCGACGCTCAGTTGTAAAAAGTGCTACATAAGCAAAAATGACTTCAAGAGCATCTCCTCTATCCTCGCCTCCTGACCTTTTCATCTCGCAGCTGGGCCCGGATCTCCTCCTCGGTGCGACTCTTTTCCTCATGAAGGCCGCGTAGCTCCTTCTCGTAGCGTGCCCGGATGCCCAGCACCTCCTTCTCATGCTGAAGGCGCAGGTCACTCAGCTCCTCCTTGTGTCGTGACTTCTCTTGCGCGGTCTCGATGGCCAGCTCGTCTAACATGGCCTTGCGCTTGTCGGCGGTCTACCAAAAAGAGGAGAGTAGTGAGGAGAGTCAGAACACTTGTTCAATAATACAGATGAGATCAGCATGGGTCACAGCATCGGTACTATACAGCCACACAGGTTCATACCTCTAACAAGAACTGGATTCTAATTTCCCCAGCTCATGTGGAGTAAATAAAACATGCCCAAAGGCATAATTAATGCATAATTAATGCCAATATTCATACTAATTACAGGCTTATTAATCACCTTAAAATCACTGGTTTGCTCAAAAGTCATTTTAACCTCCAGCAAACAACACCATCAAGTGGACATATAATAAGATATAATATTTCAAAAGGCAATAAATCCAAATTATCTAGTTTGGTTTTCTAGTTAATATGACAGGAATGCTGAAGGTCACATGGGGGACCTATGAGATCTGTACTCTGGAACACCGGAAGCAATTATCTACTTGGCCCGGCTTTCAATCTCATCTTTCTCCTCAATCGTCCATTCGGAAAGCATTTATTAGAGCTATTGTGAAGCACAGAAAGGTTAAAGCCTGGAAGTCTTCTTTCTCTTCTGAACAGGGGAACGGGATCATGGCTTGTCCTGCTGCTGAGAGGGCACACTTTAATCTAAATGGAAATCTCCCTCGCTGAGATCAAAAACGTCGCGGTGCAGAGATAAAGTATTTATTCTGGAAAACTTCAGCAATACGTTATGATTTAACAGATGTGACTATTATCAACATGAAAGTTGGTTGTAAAACTGATGACGGGTGGGAGAAAGGAAAATGATTGACAGATACCTTTCTAGCTTCCTCTAGCTCTTGCAGAAGCTTGTCCTTCTCTAAGCCCAGTTCTGAGATCTGCTCCAGGAGTCTGCCACTGGCTCGTTTCGATTCCTGTAGGAGCCAAACACGTGACATCACACACACAACTCCATACAGTAGGAGAAATTATGCTAAAATAAATCTTGTGGACTTCTTGGCAATGTGATGCATAAATACCTGGAGCTGCGAGCTGAGGTCATCCCTCTGTGCCAAAAAGCCTTCCTGCTCTGTGCGCCTCTGCTGCAGCTCTACGTTTAACGCCATGTTCTGCTCCCTCAACAGATTCATCTCTTGGGTCTTCACGCTCTGGATCTGTAACAAATTCACATACAGCTCAAATGCAAGCAATCGCAATGAATATTACATTTATATTTTACTGGTTTTTAGATACAGCTACACGTTTTAATGCTTCTGTCGACTCAGGACACAGCCAACATCTAAAATCCGACATTGTGGAAGAAGAAGTATAGCGATCCCCTGATTAATGTAGTAAAAAAGCAATAAAAAAAACCCTCCATTACAAAAAACAATAAAGGTCCTGCATTAAAAATCCTACTTCATTACAACTGGACTGTAGCAGCAACACACTATGAGTATAAACAAATGTTCCGATTGATTGTTATTAGAAATGGCATCATTAGCTGCTTATTACTGAAGCAGTGTGGAAGCAACATGTTACTGCTGTAGCCATGGGGTGGTGGATCTGGAATAAACTTCTTCATACAGTGACACAAAAAAAAAATCTGCATTTTTGTATTGAACACAGCTTTGTACCAAAGTCAAAAAGATTACAAACCACTGGTGCATTATATTATAAAGGTGTTTTATATTAGCACTGTGTAAAAGTTTTACCTTAAATAAGGCTTTTCTGAGATGAAGAACACAACAATTCTATAATTTGTGGTGCAGCTCTGGTAATAAGTTCGGCGTGTCTGTGTCCTACTTAAAGATGGATAACGGATGCTGCGGAACAGATGGCCCAGCATCAGATTGTACCTGTTCTAGAGCAGCTAGGTTTGTCCTGAGAGCCTCATTTTCACTCAGCATGTTCTCCACTTGCTCCTGACTGACCGCACTCTGACATGCTACCTGCAGTTTCACCCGTCACCACACACAGGGACATAGACAGGGAAAAGAATAGAAGAGACAGAGAGAGTTGGGCCAAAGAGAAAACACGACCATATAAGGGAAGTATGAGAAGAGAAGAAAAAGAGAGTAGAAAAAACACTGAACACTATTGAGTAAGGTATGAGATACGCCGGGAAGTTCAGAGGGAAGTAAAATCACTTGTTTTAGCCGTCCATCCTTAAATCTGTGCCTTGTGTGAAATGGAACCCAAACAGGGCAGTTGCAGCCCCTAGCAGACACGCCAAGCCTCATGGCCTCACTAATCTTTAATTATGCAGATGATCTTAAGAATGTTCATTAATTGACGCCCCATTAAAGTGCAAAGCCTCTGAGTAATTATAAAATTTGGAACTTGTTCAAGGGCTTAGTCAGGAGGAAATGCATGCAGCACAGAACAGCTGTCTCTGGTATAATAAAGTAATTCATTGCATCCTAATGGCATCTCTTACATGATGGTTGCCAGTCACACAGGATCAAAGCGATCGTAAAATCTCAGTGCAGTTAGTTTACTATTCAAACTTTATTTCTTCTTGATTTTGGATAAGAGTTCGTCAGTGGAACGCAGGCCTAATTGTATAATCTTGTATAATAATACTGTAATGGAGAAGAGTATTTCTCTTCTCTTTATGTGCAGAAGGTTGAGATGAGACAGGGTCCCCAAATATCATGTTTTTTTTTTTTTCTTCTAAGCAACAAACCAGATTTTTTCTAAGCGGCTGAGATAAAATTTAATGGCACACTGTGGAAAACCTGTTGTGTGCAGGCAATTTCTTTTTGTTGTTGTTTGGTTAGGATTAAGGGGCGGTACCGTAGCGTAGTGGTTAACTCGCCTGCTGGGGATCCGGGTTCGAATCTAAATATTGGGGATGTTTCTCTGGCTTCTCCACAGTCCAACCATATTGATTTAAGGTAAACTGGCTGCTTTGAATTGCCCATATATAGTAAGTGTGTCTGTGTGAGCCCAGCAATAGATTTGCACCCTTTCCTAAGTGTATCTGACTAATTCCCAAAACCTCCCCCATATGACCCTAGTGGAGGATGGAGTGGAGGAAGATAAATAGGTACAAAATAATGTTCTGAAATGCGACAACTTAGTAAACTTTTTTTTTTTTTTTTTTTTCAAAAAAGGCGATTAATAAAAAAAAAATTGGGATGTTTCTCACCTGGTCTTTTAGAGTAAGGAGGGCCAGCTCATGTTCCTTCTGCTTACTCTGTAGCTGCTCCTTCAGCTCACAAACATTCTGTAATCCACACACACACACGATTGAAAACAGCAGCATTAAGATTCACATGACAAAGATCAACAGCTGGGATGGGCGGGGGGGGCTCATTCGGTATAATGTAATCGATTGCTAACAAATACACTCACCAGGCACTTTAACTTAAGCACTCACTCCCTCATGTACATTTCTAATGAGCCAAACGGCATGCAGCAGCAGCGCAATCACGCAGCCCAGTCACATGACCGCCATTATTCATTCATTCATCAAGCTGTTAACCAAATAAACTGGATGATATTCATGCACCCATTAAACCCAAATCACTCAAAGTGGTGTCTGGCAATGCCGACACTTGCACTAAAAAGACTTTTAAATGCCATTTTTTAAACATATACAAAACGGAATATACAGAAACCACGGAAATCTACGTTCAGAAACACTCACCTGATTAGCGGTCATCAAATCAGTTTGCAGTTTCTGCACTCGCAGGTTAATCGATTTTAGCTCCTCCTCCTTACGCTGCTGAATCTCCTCTATTTTAGTCCTGGGTAAAAAAAAGAAATTATTTAGAATTAAATAGAATATTTGCACTACATATGATGTCATAAACAGCTGTGTTTTAAACTGTATACTAAAAAATTCTCATGTAAACCAGGATATCATTAAAACATTAATTTTATGCTGAAGAGTGAATATCAGTTCCAAATGATGAATGTTCTTTAATAGTGCCCTTATGTGCAATATAACTCATGTGCAATTTAATTCATTATGTGCAATAACTCATGTGCAATATTAATGATTAATGATTAATGACAAAGACATTATGTGTGTGTGTGTATATATATATATACTTTAGAAGAACTTTAACTTCTTATTATTTTGTTTACACTGTTGTTTACACATAAGATTGCTGCTCAAATTTCGTTGCACATGTGCAATGACAATAAAAGGTATCTTATCTTATGATCAAAATAATCGTAAAAATCATATGCTCTTGTTTTGGTTGCATTTGTTATGGAAAAAAGACATTAACTACAAATTTAATGCACATGGTTGGACAATCATTAAATGGTAAATAATTTTTTGTATCAGCGACCCACAGACTATGTGCAAGAAGAATTACAACTTGGGTTAGCTGATTAGTTGAAATTAAAATACATCTAATTCACATTCAGCTTGTTGGACTTGGATTAAAATCAATGTGTAAAACAACTGTGGTGGGCAAAATTCTAAATAATGCAAGTAACGGAGTGTGAGTAATGAATTATGGTGCCAGATCTTTTTGGCTGTGTGTTTTTTACATTCATTCCTGTTTCAACACCAAACAGAATAATTCACTGGTTACAGATAAAGCGAGCCTGCGGTTAACTGCTGAGCTCTAACCCCACCTGCTGTCATTGTAGAGCGTCTCCTTTTCCCCCTGGAGCCGCAAGAAGCTGTAATATGACCATAAAGAGGGTTGGAAATCCCAGCAAACAGAAAACAACAGAATTAATAGGTGCTAAAGTAAAAGCTCAGCGGTGGCCTGAAGGCAACAATGCAACAGCCACTACCAGCGCTGCTTAAGTACGTGACGAGAAAAAAAAAGGACTGCAGTAACAATGTTTAGAATTATTGGCAGATATGAGACCAGAGCACTTAAAATGTCGAATGATAAGAAAAGAGCTCACAGTGATTCATCCCCACATAAAAAGAATGCTTAAAACAGAGGAGTAGTCTAGTGATAAAGACTTGGCGCATAAAAACTGTGGTGCCAGCTCTGTTACCTACCAAAACTTCAACAGGAGACTGAAAGGATTATAAACATCCTGGTGCAGCCAACTCAAATGAATGCTCATAAAAAAAAACAGTAATGATGAGAGTCCTATCTGTCCCTGTCTTTAAAGGGTTAAAATATTGTCACTATATGCATAGACTTGTACTGGTTTCTGACTAAACATGTCGGATCCTTTGGTTAATTTTAGACATGAAGCATTCCACCAAAATAAATAAATATTAATTCGAGTAAGGAGAAGTTATAATCTTCTTAACTTCAAAACACTTTCTAAATGGATTATGCAAATGTGGACCCAAAACATGATGCTCGACATTCATTTACATTCTGTTAAAGGAAACACGCACACGACATCCGAAAAGTGCTTCAAGCCACACAGATGTAGAACACTTGGTACATACCTCTCCTGTTTTTTCTTCAGTTTATCAGTGAGCTACAGAAAAAAAAATTATATAAATAATGAAATAAATACAAAAATCATACAAAACAGCTCTAATCTGAACTACTATCAGTTTAATATTTGACTCGTTAGTGTACTTACCTTAGTGTTCTCTTCTTGAAGTTTGAGGAGTTCTGCTTGTTTGGAGGTCTGTAAAGAAACCCCAGTCATTAACATTATGTATCTAATTAGCCGTTTGTTTAATGGAGAGTTAATGCATTTTGCTACATAAACAACTTAAACGGTTCGTAAGTTGTTGTAAATGCTGCATTAAGGGATATGTGATTTCCATGATGTGAAAAAGACAGAATTACAGAACATAAATATGAAAACAACATAACTGTCAAGATATTAATTATACACCGATGTTATGTAGATGTTACCTCCAGTGATTGGAGCTGCTCCCTCAGTAACCGTTTCTCCTCCATCTCCGTCTGAAGCTTTAGTTCAACTTCTGAAAGTGCAGTAATAAATGTGTTTAATGAGAGTTTCTTTATAGTTCTTTATTGGGTTTTTTTACAAATTAAAAATTGGTAAACATAACCCTGTAGCCTTTTTAACACTCACAGTAGGTTTCGTAGAACTCAGATCAAAACCTTCAATTATTAAAGCTGAAGCCAAGCAGAGTGTGACATGTACCACTGTGCACGATAATACATATGATGTAATGATAATGCATCATATATTATGTGCATGGAACATCACATGGTAATAACTACCCCTCCCTTTTTTTATTTTTTTTTTAGAGTAATTGTATTTGTACATTTGGACTTATATCATGTGGTCGATGTTGCACAGTTACTAGATTGCATTACTTTTGTCATATTATTTAATGTAAGTAATTATTTAATGTAATTTTAGTGAAGTAATTATTTTATAGAAACTCAGGGTTGTTTACCGTTTATAACTTTTTTTTATAGTTTCTTGTGTTCTACTAAATATTTTGAAGATATTCTTATTTGTTTTACCGTAACATTTATTTTGTTGCAGTAGTATGATTTTGAATTTTTTTTTTATTCAGTGTTTTTGATGTTGCCAAAGATATCGTTATCACAGAAATACCCTAAAATATCAGGATATGACCACATCAGCCACCCCTAATGCCAAGAAACAAAGAATTTCTTATACGTCTCACTCTTACATAGTTAGTAATGTTGACAAGATATGACACAAAATCGTATAATGCAGTCACTTCATTACTGAGCTGCAAGAACTTCAATAAAGTGGAAATGGAAGACGCTTCTGCTCACCGCTTAACTCGTTTACTCTCTGTTCTAAAGTGCTTGTTTTTGCCTGAAGGGTAGAAAGAAGTACAAAAACATAGTTAAATTAAAACATAATGGTGAACCGTGTCAGACATTATTTACTGTAGTAATATAACAGGGAAAGCTTTTATGATGATGACAAACAATTTATCTTTCCTGATTGAAGCCTGATTATACTTTCCACATGCGTAAACACATGATCCAGTGTAGCAGTTTAATCCAAAAATAAAAGAATAAGTAAATAAAAATAAAACTGCCCCAACAAAATGCCTGATTTGAACCATTAGGCTTAGGGTTACAGGTGGTGTATATGGACATTATAACAGAATTCTTAAAGGCAGTGTTCCTGCACAATTGCACAAGCAGGGATGAATACACTGTGACATCATGCAA
This sequence comes from Corydoras maculifer, assembly GCA_019802435.1. Lineage (NCBI taxonomy): Eukaryota > Metazoa > Chordata > Actinopteri > Siluriformes > Callichthyidae > Corydoras > Corydoras maculifer. The sequence goes on along the minus strand of JAFMOD010000565.1, from coordinate 1,337,312 downwards.
TGTATTATGTAGCAAACATACACGTTCATACAGATCTATTGTGTGTGTGGTAATCTACCTTAGACATGGTATATAATAATAGATAATAATCATGTAAATTGTAAATCATGTAAATTGTCTATAGAGTATCTTATGCTCTCTATCACACACATGGTGTGAAAGCTAAAATGCTCAGGTTTCAAGGTGTATTGTGTAGGACTATTAGCATCTAGTGGTGAGCTTGCAGATTGCAACCAACATCCCTGCACATTACAGGGGTCATTACAGGAACATATTGCTTCTATAAACATCACTGATCAATAGCGCCACCTAACCAGCTTGCCATTTAAAATGATGTCCTACTGTATCACATATTAAAAGCCTATTTGATGATAAATAACTTCTCTGACTTTCTTCATACAAAGTTCTCACCTGCTCCAGTTTATCACTTGCTGCATTTTCTCCAGGGCCCTCCGCATCAGCATGCAACAGGTGGAGGCCATTGCTGTCATTCTGCCTATCGATCACTGCCTCTTTCCCATCGTGAGCGTCCTGCCCTCGCAAGCGGTTCAGCTCACCGTCATATCGCTCCTGAAGAGCTGGGTGGGTGTACATACAAACAAACACCATTACTTATTCCTGCAATGGACAGCTCACTTCATATCAATGTACCCCAATACACAAATTTCCACTGAGCTGCAGAAAAACAGGTCTTCATAAGCTTCAGCCTAAATCATAAAGAGTAAGTGAGGGAAACTGCTTAATGTTTGGCTAAAAACGGCATGACGAAGGTAATAAATAAACCTCTTTAAACCATCAGACACAATGGACTTCTGTGCGTTCCACTGGGATCATTGCTTTTTACCTGTTAGCTGCTTCTGCAGAGCAGAGTTTTCAGCCTGAAGGCGCAAAAGCTCTCCATCTGTGGGACCAGACGCAGAGCTTGGGGCAGAATTTTGAAGACCCCTCCCCTCTCGCAGACTCTGATTGTCTGATTCCAACTGCTCGATCTGAGAACACAACTGTCAAAGCCAAAACAGATGTTTCATTAGGTATAGTGACAACAACCATCAAATCAACCTACTAAACCCTTTTTTTAGATGGAGATAAAACAGTAACTTTCTATTTAACAGCTCTACTTTTCCCCCAACCAGTTATGAAACACCATGTCCCGACGCAAGAAATACTTTTAAATAATTAAAAACTGGAGACTAAAAACTGGAGGGTCTAAAAAGCACAACAGGAAAGATGCTTGAATATAAATGTTATTGTGAATCATTATATACAACAGGCTTTTATTTGTTTTTAATTATTTGCCATATTGTATGCTGCTATTATTTTATTACATTTAAATGCAACAATGAAATATTAAACATTAAAGCTGGATAGGATATTGAACTCTGTATTAAATCGTGAAATTACATTAAATATAAATAGCTGTGAATAAAAGCCAGTTATGATATTATCTTTGCAGCAGTTTAAATGCTATTTAATGACAAAAGAAAGAAGTAAATAGAGGTTCATTAGAAATTATTTATAATGAAAAATAATGTAACATGTAGTGATTAATATGAATCGAAAATCTGTTTGTTCAAAGGTCAGCAAAGTGTGTGTGTGTGTGTGTGTGTGTGTGTGTGTGTGTGTGTGTGTGTGTGTGTGTGTGTATGTGTGTGTGTGTGTGTTCGTGTTCTCAGCACCTTGGACAGCTCTTGCATGAGGGTGCTGTTCTGCAGTCTGAAATCATCCTCCTGGCTGTGCAGTTTGCCCTGAAGCATCTCATTCTCACTCAGCAACGCATCCACTTCCTGAAACATTAATACAATCAGTACAAACTATTTATCAATTTGTTAAGTAAAACAACTGAGTCACTTACAAATACAAAAACCCTATAAAACACACACATAAATGTACTTATATATGAATTATGTAGCAACCTTACCTGAGCTTTCTTGCTCTTATTAAGTGCCTGCAAAGAGAAGAAACAGGATATTTTATATTTATAAAATAAATCCATTGTACCTTAAAAAACTATCCAAATCAGTAAGAAATATGTTTGCACCCTAGAAATTAATATGAACCTCCTTAATCTACATTCTGTACATTTTTGATGTATTACGGAAACTAACAAACTGGTGTCTATCAATTGGCCAGTACCACACTGTGCCTGATGACTGGACCAATCTAGACAAAGTCATCATGCTCAAATAAATCTAATAGAGTTGTTGGATAAAAAACATAAAAAAAAAAACATAATAATAATTAAATTTAAATTTTTTTTTAAAAAGTCAAAAACAATTATGCATTTAGGTTGCTATTGGCAATGTCTACAAAACATTTTCTTATAGGAAGCCAAGCTTTATAAATAAACTTATAATAAGTTATATAAGTTTTATTTATTATACTGAACAAATCTCTCATTCTGTTAAACATCAGGATTACTGAAGCACTGATGTTTGTCTTCGAACAAAAGCTAATAAGCTCAGGACAAACAATAAAGAAGACAATTATTTACCTTTTGTGCTTTAATGTAATCTTTTTCCAAGGTCAGAGTTTTCTGGCGAACATTGTTGAGTTCTGCAAAACAGAGTTAATGATCTGTTAATAACAAGAACCGAGGTGTACATGACATTTCATTCATAACAAGGATTTTTCTTTTCTATAAAAATTGTGTTTTTTAATGATATCATGTTTTGATGGCTGTATCATTAATTATAAGTTAGTGAGCATAGCTCTGACCCCATTTAATAAATAAATCACTTTGGATAAAAGTGCATGCTACATGCTGATGCTATGTAATTAAAAAAAACAAAAAAAAAACGTGAGAGATCATGTGACAAACCGTTAAATATGCAAGTTTGTAATGCTCTAAGGTCTAAGTGTTCCACGAAAACAAGTCATAGATGGCACAATAGTTAATACTAGAAGGAGAAATGAGGCACATTGTTTTTTTGTTTTTTTTTTGTTAAACATTAATCATCAGTTTGAAAACACTAGTGCTTTCTTAGTAACTTTACCTGCATATGAAAAAGTGTAAAGTGTTACATAACAATCTGATGCTGGAATAAAAACAGCACTTCCATTAACATGTAATAACAAAAGCAGTAAAAGATTAATGTTATGCTACAAGTTCAAGAACTCTCAAACTAACATCTGCCACTGTGAGCTCTTTATAAGATATGAGAGACACGGACATACATAAGCAAAATGATATTAAAATTCTAAAGAGTAAATGTACAAACTTTAACTGTACCTCCAGTTCACATATATGTGTTTTTGTGCAGTGTTTACCTGCAGTATTTTTTCGCAAGTCATCCGAAAGCTGATAGTTTTGCGTTCGCAACTCCAGAAGCTGAGCCTGTGAAAGAAAAGACACAAAGACTTAAAGCCTAAAACAACACAGATTTAGAAAACAGCCAAGTAGTGCGATTTATTATTTTTTTTTTTTTTATTTGATGTGTGTTTGTGTGTGTGTGTGTGTGTGTGTAGTACAGTAAACTGAAATCAGTTGCCATACAACATGTTAATTACACGTAAACAATATAAACCCAACATTATCTCTGAGGCTCCTCCCAGTCTTTTTTCCTCAATTTTGAAACATTTTCTGGTTGCAATGATTTTATCTGACTGTTAAAAAAAATTCTAGGTCATGTGACACAGGAACTCATCTAAAGGCTGAGATCACTTATCAACCTCAAACATGGCTCATCCTGAAATAAAAATGAAATTAAAGCTGCATGCTAACATTCTATTGTGAATGATAATAGATTGCTAATAAAAGCCCAGGGCAATCTATCAGTTCGTATCCCTATTTTACTCCCTATACGTTAGCATACAGAATACAGTTTATAAACAACAAACAAAAACATTAACCCATTTTTAAAGACTTGTGTACAGCAGGTTCTTATAAAAACAAACTGACCAGATGCTTAACTAGAGGCTTTATGTAGTGAGTGGTTTCACAATACTTCTGATCCCATAGTGTATATTGTATGTTGGCTGCAATGTTCATAAATAACCATATTATTACAGATCATGTCCAACAACTGAATTATAGATTACAGCACAATACATTTCAAGCACAGTCAATCCACATGTTCAGCCCTTTATTAATAAATCAACATTTTAAACACATCTTGTGCATTTTTTCGCTGTCACATTACTAGCATTCATCAGCATCCACAAAATCAGTCCATTCATTCAATATCTTTGCATCAATGGTGCATTGTCCAAAGCGAAGTGTCACAGGTGCAGATTGCCATTACTGCAAAGCGTCACACTAAAAAATACAATAAAACATTCATTCATTCATTATCTCCCGCTTTATCCTCTATTAGGGTCGCGGGGGGGTTCCCCATGCCCATCCAGGGGAGAACGTTTCGGGCGCTGGGCAGATACACCCAGAACAGGGCGCCAATCTATCGCTGGGCACGCACTCACTCACACAGACACGCACACAAACACGCTCTACATGGGGCAATTTGGAGAACTCAATTGACTTGATCCATGTTTTTAGACTATGGGAGGAAACCGGAAAACCCAGAGGAAACCCACGGGGAGAACAAGGAAACTCCACCCAGATGGGGATTCGAACTGGGAATCCCTAGCGCTGAGAGGCGAACATGCCAAGCACTAAGCCACCATGCCACCTACAATAAAACATTTACTCCAAAATAGTTTAACCCTAATTGTACTGATTTGGAGGTGGATTTGTGATCAAACAAAATGATAAACACTCTTATTGTTGCACACTGCAACAAGTATTCTCGCTCACCCAGTGTTTTGTGGAACAGCTTTGATTGTAGCTTTGATGGATCTCTTTTTTTGATGGAAAAGAGAAGGTTAAACGTGCACTACAGAGAGGAAGAGCAAATAAAATGGCACGTTGGTACAAAATGTACCAATTTAAAAGTTCCAAATTGTCGAAATCTGCATGAAGACACTATCAGTTCAGTTGAAACTCTGTGATAAGGTCATGGAAACATTTCAGGGATTAATTTTGCAAGCCGTGAAGGAAACTGGAGATCATCTGAGAGAGAGGAGTTTCACTTCAAGCTCCAGGTTCAGGGCTGTGTCCCAAATCTGCGTGCTACACTGCATTCAGGATACAGCCTCCGTTTAAAGCCTGGCTCTTTAAAGTGAAACAATACAGCTGACAGTTGATCTTCTGAAGCGGAATATTCACTTTGAGCATCAAAACACTGACGGGATGTCCACTGACTTTGTTTATTAGCTTAATGCATAATTTATAATGCAGTAGAGTGAGACTGTTAGCTGACGTTATTTGACATGCTAACTGGTCATTATATAGAAACCTTTTATTATTAACCTCGGAAACATAGCGCGACTCTGGAATCCATTTCCAAATGTTGTGAAAATAAACAGCTTTAAAAAAGAACATGTCATCCCGCAACAAAACAGATTTGTCTTTAAAGGAACTTCGTAGCTTATTGGCTAACGTTAGCTCGCTAACAGACGCCTCCCTCTCAAGGCAAAGCATAGCGTTATGATCTGTTTTTTTTTTTTAACACACCGATTATTCATATTCAGCGCACAAAGACGGATTCAAAGTTCGAAACTAGACCAAATGATTAACTGGTAAATATATAAAGGGCGCAACAATCACCTGCATACGATGAAACTCCTCTTCTGATAGTGCTTGCGCCATCTTCGCAATGGAAACAGCTTCACTTGTTCAATCTCAAATCCTCCGCTAACCGCTACATAAGTGCACTACGTAGGGAACATAATGATTCCATTTACATCGTGATGTAGTCCCCTTTAATTCCAGTCAACAGTTATTTGTGGTTAGGCCACAAGAGGTCCTCAATGTATCGATATATAGACGATAGGTTGCAGAAACTGTACTATTCACGTCTCGTGGTTAAATTCAAACACATGAGCAGAAAGTAACAAAAACTATTAAGTTAATGTTCTTTAATTAATAATTGATTTTTTAAATGACTGAATCGACGTGGGGCGGCACGGTGGCTTAGTGGTTAGCACGTTCTCCTCTCAGCATTAGGGATTCCAGATTCGAATCCCCATCTGGGTGGAGTTTCCATGTTCTCCCCGTGTCTGCGTGGGTTTCCTCCGGGTTTTCCGGTTTCCTCCCATAGTCTAAAAACATGGATCAAGTCAATTGAGTTCTCCAAATTGCCCCATGTAGAGTGTGTTTGTGTGAGTGAGTGTGTGCCCAGTGATAGATTGCCGCCCTGTCCTGGGTGTATCTGCCCAGCGCCCGAAACGTTCTCCCCTGGATGGGCATGGGGAACCCCACCGTGACCCTGATAGAGGATAAAGCGGGAGATAATGAATGAATGAATGAATGAATCGACGTATAGATCTGGAATTGGCTAAAAATTAAATTCTAGGAGTCGGTTACTTTCAGAATCTATACCTAGTAAAAAACTTTGTTGCTTTGTACTTTTTAGTTCAGTTACTACTACAAAGAGCTGAAAACTTCACAGGAGTTTGCACAGTGATTTTACTGGGATGGAAAACCCTGGGTTTCATTCCTATGCAGAATAGACTATTTATTTTGACCTTAGTTTGCATGTTCTCCTTTCATCTCAGTTTGTTTTCCACAGTCCAAAAACAAGCAATTAAGTCGTCAATGGATGTTAATGTGTGCCCAATTGAGTTTGTGTTTCAACCCGGCAATGGTCCTTTGTTTTGATTGCATATTAGAACATGTTACTATATAAATTATGATATTTGTTTCTGCTGAAGTCCATCTGTACCATCTCTGATGACCTGATGCTAAATGTGGAAGCCCTTTGTAAAAGCACTTTTATTATTTGTAAAAATGTAACCCATTTCAGTTGTGAATTCTACTTTGTAAATCTGAACCATGACACATTGCAAAATGTTGTGGGCTCTTGCACCTTGTAACACTTTTTTCACTTTAGATTAAAGTCAGAACTACTTCTATTTGTCAGACAAATTAAAATATTATTAAAATTACCAAACCGAATAAGACCGGTCTAACAAAAACCGGTATAAGATCTGTAGAAACAAAAACAGTAGTTTGGTAATATGCTCATGCATTTATCAGCTTTACTGTAAATACACATATATTTATCACCACCATAGAATATGTTATAAATTCAACCACAGAACTATAAAAAGCTCTGAAGAGCTGTGAAAAGCTCTGAAGTGAAAAGGAAATGGTGGCCAGATCTGCCTCAAGTTGTTTCTCTAAAAAACAAAAAAAAAGATTTTGCAACAAGAACACTAAAAACTGACTTTCCATTAGGAATTATTTATTTTGACATGAGTGTTTGCTTCTTAGGTTCACTCGCCATACATAAGCTGTTCAGGGAGCCTGTTGGCAGACATTAGGGCAACATGTCCATCTAGCTCATGCCTTGTGTAGAAATACAGAACATGTTGTGATTAAAATGTGCAATTTAATTTACAGTGTGTTTTTTAGCTGGGAATATGTTGATGATGAAGATGACCTCAGAATGTCAATGGTATTAAAAACATGGTACAAATACAAATAACATGTGTTTCTATTACTTTATTTTACGTTACTGCATCCTATTTTGACTGAACTAAAATAACTTTAAAAATCAGACCAACGGCCTAAAACCTGCTCATTAAGTGGTTTAAAATGAAAGGAATGATTCATCACATGTCAGTAATGGTTTGTTCATGTAACTGACAGAAAAAGAACCACAAAAATGTTTTTTTTTTTTTTCAAAAGTCGAATTAAAGTCTTAGTGTAGTAATTTCAATCAAGAGCTGAGTTAATTATACATACTTCTTTTTTTGTGCATTGTTTGTGTTTTTTATTTCCATGATTTCCAGTATTTTTAATAAAGAGTTTGTGAACTTTGGACTGGAGGATAAGAAAATTAATCTGCCGTTATTTTTGAATTTATGGATTATTAAAATCACAGGGTTTACAGCCTCTTGTTTTTTGTATTTTAGTACATGTTTCCTGTGTCCTCTCTATTTGAAAATGTTGACTGTTTCTCACTTCCCTCGAACTGACTCTCTTCTTCTTTAAAATGTTTCTGCTGTAATTTAAAGTAGGACTTGTTCTTATAGGGGTTTTAGAAATATTGTTTGATAAGGGTTAAAAAGCACACATACCATGGAACCTTTTTCTAGTCTTTAAACTGATTTCTTTTTTGCCATTTTCATTTAACCTCTCGTTCCAAATTGTTCGACTGCACACAGGACACATCAGATTAGGGCTAGACTCAAAATGACTCCTTACCAAGTACATGTCTTGCATTTAGGTAGCAAGGCCAAATGTACATACAACAGGGCCTGTATGTATTTTGGGAATGTGTACGTATTCAATTCATATAAACGATAAGCATATATATATAATGATTGCTAGTACCGGATCTGATGGTCTGAGTTCGGATTTAAAGGTTGTTTGTAAAGAATGTGTGCTTTTTGCATGTAACATGTTGTAAATTGGGTGTTATTTCATTCATTCATTCATTATCTTCCGCTTTATCCTATATTAGGGTCGCGGGGGGGGGGGTCCCCATGCCCATCCAGGGGAGAACGTTTCGGGCACTGGGCAGATAGACCTAGGACAGGGTGCCAATCCATCGCTGGGCAAACACTCACTCACACAGATACAATTTGGCAATTTGGAGAACTCAATTGACTTGATCCATGTTTTTAGACTATGGGAGGAAACCGGAGAACCCGGAGGAAACCCACGCGGACACGGGGAGAACTCCACCCAGATGGGGATTATTCATTCATTCATTATCTCCCGCTTATCCTCTATTAGGGTCGCAGTGGGGTTCCCCATGCCCATCCAGGGGAGAACGTCTCAGGCGCTGGGAAGATAGACCCAGGAAAGGGCACACACTCACTCACACAGACACACTCTAAACAGGGCAATTTTAAGAATTCAATTAACTTGATCCATGTTTTTGGACTGTGGGAGGAAACCGGAGAACCTGGAGGAAACCCACGCAGACACGGGGAGAACATGGAAACTCCACCCAGATGGGGATTCGAACCGGGAATCCCTAGTGCTGAGAGGCGAACGTGCTAACCACTAAGCCACCGTGCCGCTCAGATGGGGATTAGAATCTGGAATCCCTGACGCTGAGAGGCGAACGTGCAAACCACTAAGCCAGCGTGCTGCGTTGTTATTTCACATTTCTGCAGTAAAATATTTGCACAGTGGGGCATTTTGCTCGGGGCCCACAAGTTCCATAAAAGGGCCCTGGTTTGATTTCCTGCAGATGGGAGCGCACGGTTATTTGAAAGGCGGGATTTCACCAGCATGGCAACCCGAGAGCGAGGCTTATCAGCGCTTCTTACTTCCCTCTGTCAGTTCTGCTGTGAACCCTCAGAACAGATCGAGCTGCAGGATGGAGCAGAAAAGCTGAAATGCTGCAGAGAGACGTTCAGACTGCGAAACACGCTCGATCTCTGCGTTCCTTCTGAACTCTGAGCAGAAGCCGCGAATGCGCACGTGCAAGAGCCACATCGATCATGTTCACAGTCTCCACACCATGGAAGTTCATCAATAAATTGTTTTCTGGCTCTCCAAACCTTCTTTCGGATTCAGTTTGTAAGCTTCAAATTGTTATTAGACATTCCTAAAAAAAAAAGCAGCACTCATGGAGAAGCATCTGCAGAAGTTCATTGAACGAGTGAAGGATGGAGAGACCAGCATCTCCGCTGAGTATGACGTAAGTACCGACACTTTCACTCCGTAAGCAATTTACAAATGTTTCATTTACAAAACAAAACGTTTTCAGTAACGTGTTAAAGAAACTAGACCAAAAATTAAATAACCATTTTCTTGATAGTACCTGTCAAAAGAAGGGGGACACGCCCCCTTCTTATTTCAAGTATTCAAGTATTCATTCATTCATTCATTATCTCCCGCTTTATCCTCTATTAGGGTCGCAGTGGGGTTCCCCATGCCCATCCAGGGGAGAACGTTTCGGGCGCTGGGCAGATAGACCCAGGAAAGGGTGCCAATCCATCGCTGGGCACACACTCACTCACACACACACACACACACACACTATATATGGGGCAATTTGGAGAATTCAATTGACCTTGATCCATGTTTTTGGAAGGAAGGAAAACCCATGCGGACACGGGGAGAACATGGAAACTCCACCCAGATGGGGATTCGAATCTGGAATCCCTAGTGCTGAGTGGAGAACATGCTAACCACTAGGCCACCGTGCCATCCTATTCAAGTATTCAAGTATTTTATTTGTGATTCCACAATATAAAGTACAGTACAGTATATGTGGAAAGAGACAGCGTTCCCCAGGAACAGGGTGCTACATATAACAGCTACTACACAACCAACATAAAGTGCACATGTGCAAACACAAGGATCACAATAAATACAGGACGACACACAGCACAGTCAACAATAAACATTCAAGTATGGTATTGAAAGTAAAACCTGAGTTTGGTTATTGTAAACAGTTAACATTAAGTGGAGAGGTAACAGTGCTGGTGGCCTCCTAGTGATGTGAGCCACATGCTCCAGGAAGAAAAATCTCCTTGATTTCAAAAAAATCTTAAGAGTTTATAATTGTGGCAGTTCTTTATAATGTGCAAAGAGTGTGCTAAAGGTGCAAGATGTGCATAAAGGTGTGTGCAAACATGCTAGCCGCAGATATGTTAGTGTTTGGTCAAATTGTTCAAGAGTCTGATGGCCTGAGGAAAGAAACTTTATCTATCTCCTTTACTTTTCATATAGATAATATAGATGTTGTTAGTCCCCTGTTGGTTCTCTGTTCTCTGGTCAGGAGCATCTCAGAACAGGTATCATTTGGGTGGTGGATTGTTTATTATCAGTTCTGCAGTGACACTGATGAGGTGAGGGGCTTTTAGTGCAGCAGTGCTGCTGTATGTTCATTTAAACACCTCAGTGACACTGCTGGGATAGGGATAATGCACCCACTAAATAATCCCTGCTTTGTGGTGATACTATTGAGGTCCTTACCATTAGAACAGAGTAAAGGGTCTAAAGTGTGAGTGTGTGATCTACTTTGCAGACTGCACCTGGTTCACTGATGTAAACGTTTCAGTCGGTGCTAGAAAATGCACGTGAGCTCTAAGAAAAACCTCAAGTAAGCTATTCAAGAATCTAAATGCACACCACAGGAAGCTGAATGCCCGAAATGATTACTTAAGTAATGCACGTCAACCTTTTTTCAAATTGTTTGCTTGTCTAACTATTTAGCTGTTTATTTGCAAGCGCTATACTTCAAAAGATATTGTTTCTTATGACATGTATAGTGTACCTATAATAATCTATGTATAATACATATATTGATTTGCGTGTGTGGCAACAGCAAAAACAAACTATTGAAACTATTAAAAAAGAACTGAAATGTGCCTTTAGGTGTAAAGAATGCTGCAAAAAAAATGATGTAAGTCCAGCTTATCTGCTCTATAAAATGGATTATCGTTGGATGCAGTTGTTTCTTTAATTCACACGTTTATAAAATCAGGCTTGTAATCATAATCATCTGCATGCGCCAGTGTACAGCCAGGTCCATAAAAGCATGTGCTTGATAACTTTAGGAACTTGTCTCTGCCTGCACAGAGCCCTGACCGCAAATGAAGAGCCAGGCTTTTTTGACCAACATTAATGTCTGAAAGTCCCATATTCCCACACGCACGCTTCTGAAACTCGTAGGGGAAAAGGTGATGCCAACGGCAATGGACATCAGTTCGAAGAAACCAAAGTACCTGCCAGACCACATTATGCATAGGGGATTGGTGCAACTGTAACATAGTTTTGGCAAGATCCACCAGCCAACAGCTTAATTAAATTTAGTTTTTAATGAAGTCTGTTAATAAAGAGGTTTAAAATATATTTAAAATAGAGGTTTAAAAAATAATAGACTTCACTGTATTAAGATGAGCTAACAGGGATTTGTCTGTAACGTATAATACACTCGCACTATAGTATTAGTTTTCTCCTCTTGACACACCCAAATAAAACAATAATTCCTTCTGAGTCAGTAAAGAACTTATCATAACCCTGCGTCACACACCCTAAAGTCCACAAACACAAGATGACAGCTGAGATAAACAACGGCATTTTATTAGTACACTGTTCCTGATACAGTACAGAGTGTGCATTTATTTTGCTGCTGATCTCAGTTCGGATGTGAATAGATCTTTAAGGCATTTTGTCATTTGCATCTCATTATTAAGTGTTACCCAGAATGATTCCGCTTGTGTTAACATAGTTTTGTGCTCATGGTAGCAACTTGGTTTCATAACTCAACAGAACCAGTATCACAGCAGCTCAACTGCTTTCAACATACATGGACAAAAATGTTAATACACCTTCACAATCGACTCATTGGAGCTTTTAATAAATCCTATTTTAATTAGTTTATGTAAGTTGCAGCAGTTAATGATTTACTTTTCTGTATAGACGTCTTTGTATAAATACTGGGGGGTCTGTCCAGTGTTTCCTAGCCCTAATTAACCATGTCTTCATTAAACCTGGACTGTACACTGAGGACAAACTCAGTGATAAACTGATCTATTGCATACAGAGCTCATCCACATAGAGGAGATAGTCCTCCACATTAATCCCATGCATGCAGTGAAACATACACATATTACACACTGAGTGAAGTGAGCACACGTACCCCGAATAGAGGGCTACAAGTGATTAGGGATGCCTTTCTCAAGGGCACTTTAGCCATAGTACATGGTGGGACCGGGACTCAAACTAGGGACCTTCAGAACCACAAGCCTACAACTGCCTATGGCCTTCTCCAGATTCCTTCCACAACTGTCTTATTTTCCGAAATACATTGCTAAGTTCTTGATGTTATGCCCCCGTAAAAGGAAACATGTCTGACCCAAAGCTTTAACCCATATAGTGTATTGCCTGAAAAGAGCCACCTGTCAGCCAATTGCACAGAAAAAACCCAGAGTGAACAAACCTTTTTAAGTAAGTTAGGATGTCCAGCTCTCAGCACTGGGGATCCAGGTTCGAGTCCCGATCTGGATGGAATTTTCATGTTCTCCATATGTCCGTGTGGGTTCTCCTTAGTCCAAAAACATGGATTCAAGGTGAATTGACTGCTGTAAAAAATTTCCCCTTGATAGTGAGTGTAAGTGTGAGCCCAGCAATGGATTAGCACTCCATCTGGCACCTTAATCGCTCCCTTGGATGGGCATAGGGACCTACTAAACTTATAATATATTGTGTAGATTATTCAGAGTACCATGATATATAAAATATATTTGTGGATTTATTTGCATATTATGCGGTTAAATTGAAGATCACCACTAGTCACACTGTGACCAACTTCCTAGCATGTTAATTAACAGCTTTCCCTATTTGTTCCTTTCATTGAAGCCATTAACAAAAGCACCTTTCTTTCCCTGGTTAATATTTCCTCATGCTGGCACAAGCAGCCTTTGTTATAAGAACAGTATATTTAAAGCTGTGGTCTGTGAAAAACCCAGTGGACATGATAACGCTAAAAATGTCCTCGAAAAAAAAAGTGCAGACTGTATTTTTAGATAAGTTCATTGCTTTGACTTTAATGTTTAGCATGTTTATTTGTACATTAGGACATTATGGTGGAGTAGAGGTTAGTATGTCTGGCTCTCAGCGCTGGGGCTCTAGGTTTGAATGATCTGGGTGGAGTTTCCATGTTCTTTCTGTGTCCATGTGTGTGTGGTTTGTCTCCTGGTTCTCCAGTTTCCTCCCACAGTCCACAAACATGGATTCAAAGTGAATTCAGTGCTTTAAATTGTCCCTGTCTAAATTGTCTGTGTATAGTGTTTGTGTGTGCGTGTGCGTGTGTGTGTGTGTGTGTGTGTGTGTGTGTGTGTGTGTGTGTGTGTAAGTGTATGCCCAGTGATGGATTGGCGCACTGTGTATCTGCCCAGCACCCAAAAGGCTGAGTGACCCCTGGCCGAGTGACAGTTTACATGGCTATATGACTGATAAGAAGCTTTATTTTTAACTACTGTGTACATGTATTGTAACATGTAAAGCAGGTCTAGAAATAACACTGATGAGAAAGCCTCCTGCCCACACTGTGCACTGTGTACTACTAACCACACATCTCCAAGTCGAAGCACAGAGAGACCATTACATTTACATTACATTTACATTTAACAGATGCTTTTATCCAAAGAGACTACAAATGAGAACACCACACGTCAGTAGTTATGGAGAAAACCAGCTACACTGTAGAATTTCTGATCGTTATCTGATGCTGAACTCCCCCCCCCCCTTAATTTTACAATAAACTTCACTTTCTCACTGTCCGTGTGAGATGATAATGTGGTTTGGTGGGTTCGAGACATGGTTTGCTGCAGAGCATTAATATTTCATTGTCTAACACACAGAGGGGTTTTGACATTTTCCCACATCTGTAATGGAGGTAACCTTTAGCACGTATGCAGCATGTGCTGAGATCTAAAGCACTGCACGGTCAGTTCCAGCTCAAAATGAAAGTGGCATGCTGCAGTGTACGCTCTTCTGCTTTCAAAGCAAGGAAGTAGGAAAGACACTGTGGTTTTCATTATGATGCAGGTAGAGCGAAGCAAATCCTTGTTATGCTACATTAAGTCACTCACTATCCTCCACCCCACTGTATACACACACACACCAAACGCAAAAGATTACACTGCTAGAACACAACAGAATAGAAAATAGTAAGTGGGACAAGCGGTTGTAGCCTAACCACCTCAAGTGTCGTACAGTTACTGTTTTCTTCCCCTCACTGTAACTAAACACTGTAACTAAACACTTTAACTAAACGGTCTCTTAAGACCGATAAAAGTGAAACTCCCAAACTCTCAAATCCTCAAACCAACGAATTTTTTTACAGTTCTTGCCAAAATATAGTTCCATACATCCTTCTGATATTTATTTTTAGGTTGCAGGTTTTTCCAACTTCTCAAAGGTTCATTTCCACATTAATATGGATCATACAAATACATGACAGAGATGCGTGTTTTTTGCATAAGGTTTGTTCTGATTAATAATTTAGAAAATTTATTCATTCATTCATTTATTATCTCCCGCTTTATCCTCTATTAGGGTCGTGGCAGGGTTCCCCATGCCCATCCGGGGGAGAACGTCTCGGGCGCTGGGCAGACACACCCAGGACAGGATGCCAATCCATCTCTGGGCACACACTCACTCACACAGACACACTCTATATGGGGCAATTTTGAGAATTCAATTGACTTGATCCATGTTTTTGGACTGTGGGAGGAAACTGGAGAACCTAGAGGAAACCCACACAGACACGGGGAGAACATGGAAACTCCACCCAGATGGGGATTCGAACCGGGAATCCATAGCGCTGAGAGGAGAACGTGCTAACCACTAAGCCACCTTATCTAATGTGTGCCGCCTTAGATAATTTAGATGAATACATTTAATCCTTTATCGAATATTTAGTGCATCTTGAGTTCTGATCACAACGTGGCTACAACGTAAAATGGAGATTTTGCAGTGATGAAGAAGTTCCACTTCATTCCATAATTAAATTCATGACCCCCCCCCACACGCACACACCTGGCTTAGTGTGAAATGTAGTGACTCTCTACCTGAAGTTTGTTTTTGTTTTTTATATTCCCTCTTTTAAACTGCAGATAATAAAGAAGCAGAACAACGATTTGAAAAAGAAATTCAGCCTGACGACTGCAGATGGAGGGAACAAAGAAAACGTGAAGAAAAACCGATACAAGGACATACTACCCTGTACGTAACACCACTCTGAGCACTTTTAATAACTGACATTGTTTTTAATAATTATGTAGCATTTAATTATGACATTTGTGGATACGTTTTGGGAAAAGCCCGTCTTTGTTCCAGCATTTGATCGACCTGATGCTAAAAGCTGTGCTCATACAGACGTTTGGAACAGAGTTTGGAATATAAGAAGCTGACTGGCCCACACAGAGATCTGACCCCAAACTCCCAGACAAACTTTAAAATGTACCGGAACAGTTAATAATGTTTAGTTCTGTTTATTATTTCTACCATGACAAAAAAAAAGACTTTTTAATAATAATAATTAACATCGTATATTGTCTTAAAATATGTGTTTATATCTAAAAATCACATAATATCAGAGTTAATACAGATTAAATCGTTTGATTTATATTACATTGACATTATTTTTGTTTTAATCCTGATGGCGTGTCAAATATAAAATCGGGTGAGAAAGAGAAGTGAACCACCCTCACTGCTGGTGGTGGCACATGTACTAAATAAATAACCACTTCTTTTTAATATCACAGTAACTTAATACCCCGTTTAAATGATTCAACCATCTTCATAACATCATACAACCTAAATAATTCATAAAAGTTATTAGATATGGGAACTGCCGCAGAGATGATGTACAATTCTGTTAAGACATCTGGCTCATAAAACGATACTGCTCTGACTCATATTTCGAGACATTAAGATTTATTATTGCAAAATAATATTAAAATGCATTATAAATAATAAATTCACAGATTGTTTTTAAATGTAATTCTGACCACTCAGGGTCGTACTGCAGCGGTTTATAGCAAGCTGCCTCACTGCCAAGAGAGCGATGAACGTCTGATTGTTGACGTCTGGGGAGGTTGTTTTCAGTCAGAGGTGCATCTGGGTTTTCCGTCGCCATGGTAGCAATACGACAAGAATGTACCTGAACACACCTCATTATGAGACGGCCACGCCCATCGGGGAGATGTTTTCAAGCAGCGTTGCTATTTAAAGATTGGAGATGAAAGGAGGTGAAAGGCATGAAACTAGACTGTTGGTGGAGTGAAAGATGTGCAGTGTCTGCGTGGGTTTCCTCTGGGTTCTTCGGTTTCCTCCCACAGTCCAAAAACATGGATCAAGTCAATTGAGTTCTCCAAATTGCCCCATATAGAGTGTGTGTCTGTGTGCATGTCTGTGTGAGTAAGTGTGTGCCTAGCGATAGATTGGCGCCCTGTCCTGGGTGTTCTCCCCCCCCTCGCAACCCTAATATAGGATAAAGCGAAAGATAATGAATGGATGGATGAATTTTAAATAGACACACTAAATAATCTTAGGTTTTTGGCGCCACCTTGTGGATATCAGAAGATCATTATCAAAGTAGCGGCATCTACCTATAATTATTTCTTCTAAATAGTATATATTCATTCATTCATTATCTCCCGCTTATCCTCTATTAGGGTCGCGGTGGGGTTCCCCATGCCCATCCAGGGGAGAACATCTCGGGCGCTGGGCAGATAGACCCAGGACAGGGCGCCAATCCATCGCTGGGCACACACTCACTCACACAGACACACTCTAAACGGGGCAATTTTGAGAATTCAATTAACTTGATCCATGTTTTTGGACTGTGGGAGGAAACCGGAGAACCCCCCCCCCCCCCCCCCCCCCCCCCCCCCCCCCCCCCCCCCCCCCCCCCCCCCCCCCCCCCCCCCCCCCCCCCCCCCCCCCCCCCCCCCCCCCCCCCCCCCAATAGTATATAATAAATAAAAATGTAAATGAATGCAATGATTTTCAAAGTGCATGATAATCATGTAAATCGTTTATTATTAAATAAACGACTAATTTACAACTAATTTCTTTATTAGATGACCAAAGCCGCGTGCGTCTGAAGCCAACAACGCCCGAATATGATTCTGACTACATTAATGCCAATTTTATAATGGTATGATTTTGAAATATATTCGTTATTAAACAACCTGTTCGTCTCAGAGAGTTAGCGGGTCGTGTTTACGTCACAGCGTTTCATACTTGTTGTGTCGTGGTTTGTACACTAGGGGGCGACAGAAAGCAAGAAATACATTGCCACACAAGGTCCCCTGCTGAACACGCTGGTGGATTTCTGGAGGATGATCTGGCAGTGTGACGTCAGGGTAAATAAATCCACATTTTCACAGCATGAGGATCACAAAGGAGGTGGTTTCATTATCAATGAGATTTTGCATTCGACACAAGCCGAATATTAAAACATATTAAACACATTAAAATATAGATGGGCGGCACGGTGGCTTAGTGGTTAGCACATTCGCCTCTCAGCACTAGGGATTCCCGGTTCGAATCCCTATCTGGGTGGAGTTTCCATGTTCTCCCCGTGTCCGCGTGGGTTTCCTCCGGGTTCTCCGGTTTCCTCCCGCAGTCCAAAAACATGGATTAAGTCAATTGAGTTCTCCAAATTGCCCCATAAAGAGTGTGTGTGCGAGTGAGTGTGTGCCCAGCGATGGATTGGCGCCCTGTCCTGGGTCTATCTGCCCAGCGCCCGAAACGTTCTCCCCTGGATGGGCATGGGGAACCCCACCGTGACCCTAATAGAGGACAAAAGCGGGAGATAATGGATGGATGGAATAAACCCGTTTCATTATACATTTAGAAATTCCTGACTGACATCATTAGAGTTCTAAATGCAGATTGCAACATGATGAATGAATAAAATATAGATTTATACCTGAACTCACTCTCAGTTTGCTATTCAGCGGATTAGATGATGCTGTGTAGGATCCAGAATCCAAGTTTTAATAAGGCTGTAAGGCTGAACTCGCGGTGAGGTGGCACTGCACCTTTCTAAAATCAATCTAAAAAAATCAATCTTAATAATAAACCCATTCCGGGCGGCATGGTGTCCTAGTGGTTAGCACGTTCGCCTCTCAGCGCTGGGGATTCCCAGTTCAAATCCCCATCTGGGTGGAGTTTCCATGTTCTCCCCGTGTCTGCCTGGGTTTCCTCCGGGTTCTCCGGTTTCCTCCCACAGTCCAAAGTCAATTGATTGCTCCAAATTGCCCGATATAGAGTGTGTCTGTGTGAGTGTCTATGTGAGTGAGTTTGTGCCCAGCGATAGATTGGCACCCTGTCCTGGGTGTATCTGCCCAGCGCCTGAAACGTTCTTCCCTGGATGGGCATAGGGAATCCCCTGCGACCCTAATATAGGATAAAGCAGAAGATAATGGATGGATGGAATAAACCCATTTCATTATACATTTAGAAATTCCTGACTGACATCATTAGAGTTCTAAATGCAGATTACAACAATATAGCAATTATTATTTGGTCAACAAATAAATTGGGTTTTTTTTAAATGTATGTATTCATTATGTACTGATTTTAACAAATGTGCAGCCTCTGGTGAAGAAACGTGTTTCTAACAAAAAGCCAAACAAATGGATATTTGTCGCCATCTTGTGGTCAAGTACGAGCGGTACACCGGTAAAATGTCATAATTTTCAGTTAAAATTACACAAGCCACTTTAATAAATTCTTATTTTTTTACTATTTAAAATCTCTGATAATCATAACCAAAGTATGGACTATATGTGTATAATGTAAAGACTATAACAGTGAAATAAGTCACATGGACATGCCTCTTTAAAAGATTTATATCTGTCTCTAAAATAAATGAGGGTTTGATTAAAATAGTATGATGGGTGTATTATGTCCTCTGGAGAAATATAGAAAAATAATAAAGGTTTTGTTTATTACAATTTATTTGATTTGCACTTAATATTACTTGTGAAAAAGTTATACAGTAGCAGTTAAAAGTTTGGTAACGCCCCCTTTTTGCTCCACTTGTTGTCCATGTTCTCAGTTAGTGTTCTACAGAACATACTGTGTACGTCCTCTTTACTCTGTTCTCTAATGGTCAGGACGCCAATAGTACCACCACAGAGCAGGGACTATATGTTTTAACTGATTTTGAATCTCATGACTTCTGTGCTGTGTATTGTTTTAATATTTGCAGTTCTTAATGTAATTAGACAGTACAGTTAACAGGGCGGAGTTGTCTGTTTGTCTGCAGGTTGTCATCATGGCGTGTAAGGTGATTGAGATGGGGAAGGTAAATTACTGTCTGTTTTATCTTTAATTTTACCGTGTAAACGAAACAGTGTAAAAATAGCAGTTTGTTTGTGGTTGTTAAAAGAGAACTGACAGTTTTGCTGATGTTTTTTTTTTTTTTTTGTTTTTTTGCCTTAACAGAAAAAGTGTGAAGTCTACTGGGCTTCGTTAACAGAGCCAACGACTTTCGGTCCGTTCACAGTCTCAACTGTAAGCATCTGCACTAATACAACAGTCATAATGACTTATATACAGTACCAGTCAAAAGTTTGGACACTTTCTTGCTCCTTGTGGACATGTGGATGGACTTTGTAGTTTTATAATTCCAGACTGTAGTCCATCTGTGTTCGTGTGTTTGTTATTCCCCTGTTGGTTCTCTGTTCTTTATTGGTCAGGAGCATCACAGAACAGGTATCATTTGGGTGGTGGATTATTTATTATCAGTTCTGCAGTGACACTGATGCAGTGGGGGGGGGGTTGTGCAACAGTGCAGTCAGAAATTGTAGAACTACAAAGTCCATCTTTACAGTAAGTGGGGAACATAGACAATAGAATGCGATGTTGGTGTGTATTATCTTTTGACTGGTTTTGAACGTTTTATTTAAAATGCTTGTTTTGTATATTTAATATAGCAATTATTATTTGGTCAAATTTTAATAAAATGTCGTTTATTGTATAAACAGTCGTTAAAAATATATTAAGGTAATAAATGAGACGATGTTTTTAGATTCCCGTTGGTCAGTGAAGTGTTTTATTATTCTGAGCTGCTGTTACTTTATTTATTATGTTTAATGACATAAGTTGGTATTTTGTGGTGCGTGGTGTGGGAGAAGATGTGCTCTGGTTTAAATTCCTGTGTGCTGAACACTTGTCCTGGTAGGTTAAGGAGTCGCCCCTGAATGAGGAAGCCATGGTCCGCACGCTGACAGTCAGTTACTGTGATGTAAGTACATCAATCGTTTCCTGCCCCAGCTTTCTGACTGCATGAAATCTGCCGATGTAAGCTGGATTACTTAAACAGGGAGAGATTTAATTCATAAAGAGGAAGACACAGGGAAAGTGAATTTCTTGTTTCTTAATGACACATGGGGTAGGGAAGTTCCAACAAGTTCTATTAAATTATATAAAGTTATTATAGATTCTCATCTCCTTGTCCTACTTTTGTATGTTCTCCTTATAACAGCCTGGTTATAAATTATGAATAGAAATTCTATATTTTATTAGCAGGGTTATTATTTTTGTGAAATCCCTATCATATAAGGCGGGACAGTGGCTTAGTGGTTAGCACGTTCGCCTCTCAGCGCTGGGGATTCCCGGTTCGAATCCCCATCTGGGTGGAGCTTCCATGTTCTCTCTGTGTCTGCATGGTTTTTCCTCTAGGTTCTCCGGTTTCCTCCCACAGTCCAAAAACATGGATCAACTGTGTGAGTGAGCGTGTGCCCAGCGATAGATTGGCACCCTGTCCTGGGTGTATCTGCCCAGCGCCCGAAACGTTGTCCCCTGGATGGGCATGGGGAACCCCCCCGCGACCCTAATATAGGATAAAGTGGAAGATAATGGATGAATGAATGGATATCATATAATATTTCCAACAGTCATTGTATGATTGTGTTTCTTCTCTTTGCAGGAAACTCGTACTGTATCTCAGTATCAGTACCTGACCTGGCCAGATCACGACATTCCTGATTTACCAGATGGTATTTTGGAAATGATGAAACTGGCTAATGGTAGCCAGGGTTCCCACTCTGGACCAATGCTGATTCACTGCAGGTCTGTCCTATACGTCACACACACACACACACACACACACACACACACACACACATACATGCACCTGACCCTAATATTAAGCAGAGGACACTGAGATGAGATGGATAACTATACAGAATGATTTTACTTTAATGTGAAATCAGCTTACAGCTTGCTGTCCGCACGATTATACAAGGTCCTCACATGGGAAAAGGTTTTGTCCCCATAATGTTACATATACCTGCATGCACACATACACACACCCAGATATGCACATACACACTAATCAAACCATCAACAGCTTCCTCAGTCAGCCACTCCAAAACCCTCTATGACTGACTGTTTCTTTCTGCTCTGACAAATGACCCATCTGCCCATGAAAATTCATCAGCGTGAGCGGCTCCGTGTTGCCCCGCGCTCCACACGGCGGTCTGTACCTCCCCGTCTCCATGCATTTTAATCCCAGCATTTGAATGGAGTGCTACATGTTAAATATTCAGCACCTGATGTAGCACAGTGACAGCCAATTAACTCCGACTTCTGCACAAATTCACTCATTAGCTCGCCGCTATAATGTATGAGAGAAGCTCGGTCCGACAATCCGGATCCCCGATCCTCTGTGACCTCCAGAGGGGGCAGGAGGAGGGTTGATTGTGTTGAGTGATTGGACTTGATTGCCTTTACTTTGCAGTGCGGGCTGTGGAAGGACCGGCGTGATTTGTGCCATTGACTATGTAAATGACCTGCTGAATAAAAAGGTATGAAACTCTCTCTAACAGCTTTGTGTGTGTTCGGAAGCCATCGGGTTTCAGGTTAGCATCGTTTCTGGTTGTAGAACAAAATGTATACCTGTGTAATACTTTGTTTTGGGTTCGGAAAGTCCACGTCATTTCTTTTTTATTTTACTTCAATCTGTTTATTTGATATAGTTTTGTTCTTTTTTGCCACCATGTGATTAAAGACCTTTCTGGACTTTTGTATTGAATTGTTCTCAAATAAATACTTTGCATCCAGCAGTTGAAAGTGTAGATAAGCAAACCAGCCAAAGCTTTACTTCATACTTTAATTAAATTAAATTAATTGAACATTTTACAATTAATTGTGTACTCAGTGTTACATAACATTACTAAGAAGATGCTTTTAGCCAAAGTGACCTACAAATATCTTAACTTAATGGTTGATGTCAGAACACAGAACCCTGGATCAATGAGGGATAAGGGTCTTGCTCAAGAACCCATATTTCTAAATGTCAGTGGACCTGGGATTTGAACCCACAACACCCTGACCACTTTATGAAATTAAGGATCACAGATTATGCTGGTCCTGAAGGTTTTAATGTCTAGATAGATAGATATATAGATGGATACGTTTGATCTTAAAGGGGAAATCAGATTTATTCTGGTCTTTTAAAATTTTCCATCTAATGTTCATTCCACATACATAATGTAAATTACTAGTTCTATTGCTGTTACTAGTTTAAGTAACAATACCATTTGCTATAGCCTACCTAGCAGCAATAAAAAACAACAAATTTAAAAAAGCTATAAAATTTTTTAAATTAAGCTATAAAATGTATATATATATATATATATATATATATATATATATATATATATATATATATATATATATATATATAGGGACTGAAAGACATTGGATCATTAAGGCTCAGTGTTTAGGATTCCATGCCTGAGTCCACCACAGTGTGACCCTTGAGTAGGGGCCTTAATCCTCGTTGTTCTGCTCATCATGATCCGCTCAGTGTTCTAACACTAGAAATCAATTTGGGAAGCATGTGCGTCGCTTTGGATGATGATGTAATTGTAGTATTACATTGACTTGCAATTAGGACTTCATGTTTCCGCAGGTGTTTTTTTATTTTCACAAGATGACTTTTGCCATAAACTCATAAAAAGAGTTGAATTATTGTGTTTTAGAAGCTGTGAATTCTGTTGCACCCAAATTGCATTAACCACATGCAGCTACAGACTCTGAGAATGCAATGTAATTAGTCTGGAGCCGAAAGCCGGGTGCACGTCCGCATTAACGTGGTTTCAAACACGTTGTGATTCTTTAAAGTCTTATTTGTTCTTTGATCCTGAGCAGGCTTCTAAAAATAGTTTAAATCACTTTAGTTTCAGCACACAGTGGAACTAGACTGCAAATAGACTTCCTAAAATACAGAAAATACATGAAATACATCCAGCACTTTCATTCGGGTTCAGATTGTTAAATGTAATATTAGGACTGTGTGTAAACTGTGAGAACGTCTCCTCTACATCTGGTTCTTCTTTCAAGTTTAGGCTGTAAACATTTAAACGAAGATCTTGTTGATTGCCTGCCACATAGGATGCTGAAGTTTCATTTGCTGAGTCGGGTGTAACGTGTTCTGCAGCTGAGTTTGTATGAACGTTACACCCTTACGAAGCAACAGCAAACGATTCAGTTTACGAGACTTATTCAAATATTAACAGCCAGCATGGTGGACCAGCTGCTGATAAAATTCAGCACTCAATGTGACCCTGTTATGTACCGGAAGATAAAAGAAATAACCAACGGGATAATGAAATAAAGACAATGAAAATTTTATCACTAATTTTTAAATTGTATTTATATTTTTTTCCAATTTATGAACATTAGAAACATTTTGTATTCGCGATGCATACAGTAGTAGTCAAAACTTTGGCCTCCTTTCTGTTTCACTTATTGTCCATGTTCTCAGTTCCACTTCCTGTAAAGATGGACTTTGTAGTTCTACAATTCCAGACTGTAGTTCATCTGTTTGTGTTCTACAGTACATACTGTGTACGTCCCCTTTACTCTGTTCTCTAATGGTCAGGACCCCAATAGTTCCACCACAGAGCAGGGATTATTTGGTTGGGTCATTATTCCTATCCCAGCAGTGTCACTGAGGTGTTTAAATGAATCTACAGCAGCACTGCTGCACTAAAACCCCCTCACCGCATCAGTGTCACTGCAAAACTGACAATAAACAATCCACCACCCAAATGATACCTGTTCTGTGATGCTCCTGACCAACAGAGAACAAAAACAAGAGCACAGAAGGACTACAGTCTGTAATTGTAAAAAAGTTCATATGGTAAGTGGAGGAAATAGATGATGGAGATATTTAACTAAATATATTTTGATGATATTCAATGAAAATAATATTAATATTAATGTTTGCTTATTTTTCTGTCTATCAGAAAATCTGTGATGATTTCAGCATCATGGACATTGTTTTAGAACTCAGGCGACAAAGACCATCAGCTGTTCAGACTAAGGTACAATTTTATACAAATATAAAATGGGGGTGGGGTTTGATTACTTATCTTCATTCATCCATCCATCCAGTGTCTTTTGCCTGTTATTTTAATAAGGTCACGGGGGACAAGCACACATTTTTATACATACAGAGGCACAGTGACGCAGCGTTTATCACTTTTGCCTCACAGCAAAAAGGTCCTGGGTTTGATTCTGTACAGCCCACAAAAGAATTTATTAAGGGGGTGTCTTTTCCTTCGCATAATAAATTCTTTTGTAATAAAATTAATACAATTTTCCTTTTTATTTAAATAAAAATCATCTATCTCTCTGTATTCAGGAGCAGTATAATTTTGTGTTCCACACCGTGGTTAAGATGTTTGAGAAGGCTCTGCGAGATGCTGCTCCCAAATCTCAAAATCAGGTAAGATACACCATATCTATAAGATATATAATTTATGGATGTAGATATGTATGTATATGTGCTGAAAATTTAGACCTGTCTGTTCTTTAGATATTCTATAGTCCAGTTTACAATGATTCTGTTCCACAGAGTATCATGGTGAGGGTTTTGATGTAGGTCACCAGGTCTGTCCTCTAGCATAGTTTACAAACAAATCAAACAGAGGGGCAATTAGTATCTTCACTGTACCCATCAGCATGTCTTTGTAATATGGGAGGAAACCAAAGAACCCAGAGTTAACCCACTCAGACACAGGGGTCCCAAGATGATTGTTTTCGTTGGTATCTGAATTCTAAAGTTATATAAAAAAAACAACAATAGTGCTCACAGCCATTTATTAACAAATCTATTGGCTGTCAAAAGCTGGAAATGATTTTAATTTAAAATAAAGTCCATAACAAAACAGAATCAACAGCCTGTTTGGAATGTGTAAATGCCGGACACCAATCTAATCATCATTCTTGATCGAATGGTGTAAATGAAACTGTACAACTGTAAGCTGTCCTCAGGCCGTGTGGTTACACGGCTGTCCGGGTGGCTAAAATGTGGCCTGCTTTATTCTGTTTGTTATTGGGTAGCTTTACTTCCTCTACATGTTCCTCTGTTGGCCTTTTATAAAATGAATAGCAGCAGGAAACTTTCTCATCTCTGCTTCCTTTAAGCAAATACTGAAGTTGCAGATTGAGCAACACCCCAGCTCTTCACGCCGTTCTGCTCTGTTCGGCAGGACACACTCAAACCAGCTTTGTTTTGCATCGGTCGATTGCGTTTCCTTTGTGTTTTGTCCAGAACTCAGAGTCGCTCTACTCCAATGTATTGTACCCGAAACCGGCGGTGAGGTCAGTTTCAGTCGGCAGCAAGAACTTTGACCAGCAAACAAGGTAATCACACTCACAAAGACCTTTAACAACGAGAAATAGCTCAGGATGTAGTGTTTATAGAGTTCTGCGTTCAGCGTGCAGATACTTCAGCCACATTTATTTCCCAACACGTATATATTGCTAACGATGAGGTATGTCTGTTGTGTGAAAGCGATGACAAAAGCAGCATTATGTCACAAATAAAGGTGAAACTGAAGACCAGCTGGATTATTACATTTAAATATCATGTTTCTCTGGCACCATGTTCACCTTTAATCATTATAACATGATGAATAATTTATATTAATATCTGCACAGTCACTTTAAAGCTGCTCTAATGATTAAGAAGCATTCTGAAGGACTATAGTGAGGAACATATTAGATACTATAACTATAAATATTAATCATAATGTAGATTATATTTCGAGGACTTTAAGCTCACTTTTTTATAGCTCAGTTAAATTAACATGTTGCTTATAAGGAAATACTGAAATCGATGTAAAACTTTATTACCGTTTTGGCTCTGTGATAAATTTAGGTGTTTATTGTAGTTATATGATAGTGTTCAACATACAAACATATTTAAGCATCTTATTATCTTCTCCTTAATCCTATATTAGGGGCGCAGGCGGTTCCCCATGCGTAATCAGGGCAGAACGTTTCAGGTGCTGGGCATATACACCCAGGACATGATGCCAATCCATTGCTGAGCACACACACAATCTCTCAAACACACACTATATAGGGGCAATATATAAGGGCAATTTAAAAAGGAGCAGCCAACTTCACCCAAATCAGGATTCAAACCTGGATCCTCAGCTCTAAGTGGTTGATGTGTTGACCACTACGCTACCGTGTCACCCCGCTTAGACCTACATGAGGTTAAAATATAGTAAAAAGATAGTAAAAAGAAGGCGGCACAGTGGCTTAGTGGTTTAGCACGTTCGTCTCTCAGCGCTAGGGATTCCCGGTTCGAATCCTTATCTGGGTGGAGTTTCCATGTTCTCCCCGTGTCTGCGTGGGTTTCCTCCAGGTTCTCCGGTTTTCCCCCACAGTCCAAAAACATGGATCAAGTCAATTGAATTCTCAAAAATTGCCCCATATAGAGTGTGTCTGTGTGAGTGAGTGTGTGCCCAGCGATGGATTGGCGCCCTGTCCTGGGTGTATCTGCCCAGCGCCTGAGACGTTCTCCCCTGGATGAGCATGGGGAACCCCCCCCCCCCTCGACTAATAGAGGATAAAGCGGAAGATAATGAATGAATGAATAGTAAAAAGATTTGGTAAAGGTCATTAAAAAAATGTGAAAGTTATTGTATATAAACCTTCATTAAGGTTATAGATTTGTACAGTATTAATCTGCCCTGAGTGCATCTGTTTACAGTTAACGTCTGAGCATGGTTCCTGATTTTGATGCGCTAAATTAGTTGGCCCATCAACTCATCTATAAATAAGTCCTATTAACAGTTCCGTTCTAAAGCAACACTTCAGCATTCTTGTAAACCTCACAAAAACAATGCCGAATGTTCAGGTTTGAAGTTCCTCTGTATGGAAATTAGACATGTGACCCAGGTGCCTGGCTGGTTGTGGTGGATTGATGTTGAAATAAAGGATTTTTAATGGCTCATCATGGAGTCAGTGATACGTAAGGATGGATATGGAACAGTAGGGTTTCCTGAAGCATTGTGGCTGATCAAATCCCTTTCTACATGGCAGCTGTTGCTTTAAACAGGACAATGCAAAGTTATGATCATAACTTTCATGAAACCGACTCGGGATCACGTCATCAGTTTTTAAATAAGTATAGAAAGTGATGTCACTTTGTCCTTCACATTTAACCCATCCGTGAAATGAAACTCATACATGTACACACACTAGTGAATTGAATACTCATGGCCGGAGTGGTGTGCAGTCTTGTATATGGCCCCGGGGGAGCAACTGGGATTAAATGTTGTGTTTCGGGGGGCACTTCAGCCATAGTACTTTGTGGGACTGGGAATCGAACCTGGGACATTCAGGACTTGTCAGTACATCTGCCATCCTGTCACATTGGGCCAATGTTCCTGCAGAACCATTTCAACACCAGATTGAATCTGTGCCATGACAAACTACTGTGGTTCTGAACCCCAAATACGGTCCGATGTGCTTGTAGATAAGTATCTCTGATGAAGTATACAAATAAAAATCGAATACTTTGTCCGTATAGGGAGTGACCATCTTTATTAGCTTTACCATGCAGTGTATCTGCTTATCTGTCATCCCAAGTCCATCGATCAACCAAATGCTAATCATATTACCTTTTATAAATTTAATAAAATCAGTCATGTAAAACTATTTAAAGCATATAAACTGAATGAGTAATAAGAAGAAAGTAAATGAGGACAAATAGGGCAGAGCAGTGCGAAGTGACCGAAGTGTGACAGCCAACAAGCTGTAAAATTGTCATTATGAATCTATTAAACAAATTTCAATTTGATGTTAAATTTACCAGAACTGATGATACACACACACACACACACACACACACACACAAAGATGAAAAGCCTGCTTTCCTGTTTTCTTAGAGACAGAATGTGACAAAAGTAAGAAATGTGAAGACTACAGTATTTATTATGTTAGATTTTTAACTCGTACGTTTAAAATAAGCTTGTGTGCAGCCTTTATAAACTGTAACATCGCATGCTGCGGGGAGAGAGATCCACGTATTATATCCACGTATCCATGTTTATGTAAAATGTATTTAAAATACTGTCTGTTTAAATAAAGCCCTGTTGGTCCATATATGTCTCTCACTGCGGCATGAGATGTTACCGCTTACAAAGGCTGTGTGTCAGGTGTGTTAATTACTTTCTGCTGTAAAAAAAATACAATTTATAGTTTAATATCTAATCGTTAATATCATTAATATCTAATCATTAGGGCGGCACGGTGGCTTAGTGGTTAGCACGTTCGCCTCTCAGCGCTGGGGATTCCCGGTTCGAATCCCCATCTGGGTGGAGTTTCCATGTTCTCCCCGTGTCTGCGTGGGTTTCCTCCGGGTTCTCCGGTTTCCTCCCACAGTCCAAAAACATGGATTAAGTTAATTGAATTCTCCAAATTGCCCCATATAGAGTGTGTCTGTGTGAGTGAGTGTGTGCCCAGCGATGGATTGGCGCCCTGTCCTGGGTCTATCTGCCCAGCGCCCG
>JAFMOD010000565.1:1243209-1303948 GCA_019802435.1 Corydoras maculifer | reverse complement strand
AAGTATTGACTCAGGGGGGCTGAATAATTTTGCACATCGCACTTTTCAGTTTTTTATTTGTAAAAAAATTGTTGATTCATGTATAACTTTCATTCCACTTCACAATTGTATACCACTTTGTGTTGGTCTTTCACATTAAATTCCAGTGAAATATATTTATGTTTGTGGTTGTAATGTGACAAAATATGGAAAAGTTCAAGGGGTATGAATACTTTTGCAACCCACTGTATATATACAGTATATATATATATATATATATATATATATATATATATATATATATATATATATATATATATTATATATATATATATATATATATATATACATACCGCGACCCTAATAGAGGATAAGCGGGAGATAATGAATGAATGAATATATATATATATATATACATACCGCGACCCTAATAGAGGATAAGCTGGAGATAATGAATGAATGAATATATATATATATATATATATATATATATATATATATATATATATATATATATATATATATATATATATATATAATACATACATATTTACATATGTGCACACTTATTGGACTTTGTAGTTCTATAATTCCAGACTGTTTGTGTTCTACAGTACATCCATGTTTTAATGGTCAGAACCCCAATAGTACCACCACAGATCAGGGATTATATAGTGGGTGCATTCCTATCCCAGCAGTGTCACTGAGGTGTTTAAATGAAACTACAGCAGCACTGCTGCGCTAAAACCCTCTCACCACATCAGTGAAGTGACCTTCATGTTGGTTAATGTTAAAGGTGTTTAGGTTTCCAAATTATGTGAATGTAAAACTGACTCAATGTTATGACAGCTGTAGTAATCAGTACAGAGGATGCATGAACAAATGTCAGAAATAGTGAAGTGTGCAATCGAACTAACCTGACTGTGTGACAGATAATATTGCGTTGTTCCAGACTACAATGCACACAAAGTGAGCAATACAGCGCAGCTGGATGGTAGGTTGTGTAAAAGAGGGTGATGAATAGGTCAGGGTTTCACAGGGGAATAACAGAATAGTCATGCACTTTGTTGTTATTGTTTTGTACTGTATTGTAATGTATTGTGTTGTTATTGTTGTTATATTTTTAAAAATGAGGTGCTCCCTGAGGGGCTTCACAGCAACTGATGCTCTACATCAATAAAAACAGGGTCCTGAATGCTCCTAATAAACTGTTAACTAATTCATCCATCTATTATCTTCCGCTTTATCCTATATTAGGGTCGCGGGGGGGTTTCCCCATGCCCATCCAGGGGAGAACATTTCGGGCGCTGGGCAGATACACCCAGCACAGGGCGCCAATCTATCGCTGGGCCCACACTCACACAGACATACACTCTGCATATGGGGCAATTTTGGAGAACTCAATGTTAACTAATTGTTTATCATATTTATTAATGACGGTTTTGTTGAGTGTTGCACAGATTCATCTCACTCATGACTGGTTTTCTTTTTTTTATTAGATTTCCGTCCCAAAGAATCTCAGGTAACATTTATTTTATCACAGTATAGTGCATCGTTGCAAACTGTATTAATAAACATTTGATCATTCATATACTAGGGTCAGAAGAGGGGGGGGTTCTCCGTGCCCATCAGGGGAGAACGTTTCAGGCGCTGGGCAGACACTCTCAGGACAGGGCCCGAATTCATCGCTGGGCACACACTTACACACAGACAAAAACACATACAATATATAGGGGCAATCTAACCCTAATCCTAACTCTAGATAAATTTACCTTGAATTACAGTTTTCGGACTTGTGGGAGGAAACCTGAGGTTATTTTATTTTAGGAGCTGTGTATGTTAACTTGTGTTTCTTAACAATTAATACTATTTAATTAACCATCTGTAATATTTTGTACTACCTTTAACTTTATGATGAACACTATCTCTGCATTATTTGAACAACCTAATGCCATGTTAAAAATTAGAGTTTCATCCATCATTTTTAAGAGATCTTTAAAGCTTGTCTTATCTTAGTAGGCAAGGTCACTTCTGTGTTGTTTGCATGTTCTCCCTATGTCTGTGTTGGTTACCTCAGTAAGCTCCTATTTTCTCCCATAGTCTTTAGACCTGAGTGTAAGTGTTAGTCTGTGTGTCTGCCCTTCGTTAGCATGGTGATGTTGCCTTCAGCCCTTTTCATACTTGCTGCCTGCGTCGTTTAAATAGCAACAACAAATATGAATATATCTCCTTCGATAGGCATGGCCATCTTGAAATAAGGTGTGTTCGCGTACATTTCTGGCGTATTGTTATCTTGCGACGGAAAACACGGGTGCACAGACTAAAAACAGTTTCCAGTGTGGAACCCAATCACATTCAGATACTTATACATCGCTTTGTATAAAAGCCTGGCGTGCATAATAATCTCACACATGCAAACAGGTCTGAATGTCATTAATATGTAGATGGTGAATAAAATATTCCATGTAGAAATATACTTCAGATAACATTTAGATGATGATGACGACAGACCCTCACTAAGTCACTAGTTCACAGAACCTAAATTTGACTTTTCAGTGACATCTTGCAGATTAAAGACATATGTGGTTAGACTCGTAAGCCCACACCTTCCTAAACACTGCTTTTTATGACGTCAACCTTTCTTCTTTAATAGTGTGCTTACATGTGTGGTTATTATTAACATCCTGTGTGTGGGAATTGAACATTTGAAATGTATGTTGATGTTTTTACAATATTTTTTGATAAAATATACCAAATAAAGGTACTGATGTTTCATTTCTGGTTAATTTACAGCCTCATTCTGCATTAGCACAAAGACCTAGTAAGTATTTTTACATCTACAAATACAACATGAACAAAATCAACCCACTCACTGAGCATTTTAAATGGAAAATATGTAAACCCAGTTATTCAGCATTAATTGAATCAGCTGATCAGCGACAGCAGTGTCGTCAGGGTGAAACATTTTGGCATCCCGTGAAATCTTTCCAAAAAATGAAATCTCTCTCATTGAGCATTATTCCAAAGAGTTAATAACTCAGGAGCGAATACCCCATGCTTGGTGCATCAACACGATGTTGCCTTCAAGCTCTGAGTTTGTGTGTTTAGAGGTGGGGGGTCCTGAGATCTGAGTCTAAACCGAATTTCTGGTGAAGTCTTAACTACCCCTGAGACTCCTCGTTAGTCGGAGCAGTTTCAAGTGCTGTGAAGATATAAACAGGAAGAATTATTAGCGTAGTCTCAGCCTCTTCCTTTCAGTCTCTGGTGTATACGTAAAGTCACTCTCACTCCGTCCTCGTTCTCGCTCCCTCAAGTGCTAATTTTTTTTCTTTCTCGTCTGTTCTTAACCTTTTTTACACCTACAGCCATGTGGTTAAATTGACCTGGTTTTATTTGTCGCCTCCTCTTCTGTAGAGCGAGATAGCTCCTCAGAAGATGACTACGAGTACGTCCCCGCCCCGTTCAAGGACAACCAAAGTAACTACTGCAGCCCTGGAGGCATAGGTAACTATCACTAACACCCAACATACATCACTCAAAAAGCACTGGCGTAATGTTACAAATAAAAATAAGTAGCATATCCTGTTAATTGAAATACACTGGTGTTCGTGCTTCCATTACATTTTAATTAGGGTAGCTCAGGATGCTTGAGCTATTCCAGCATCCATAGGGTGAAAGGTGGGTAAAAGTCCATCTATCCATCCATCCGTCCAGGCCCATCCAGGGGCGAATGAATCCTTGTTTTTGGGCTGTGGGAGGAAAATGGAGAACCCAGAGAAAACCCACACAGAACACAGAAACTGCACCCAGATCAGGATTCTATTCTCAGCGCAGAGCATAAACGGGGCGTGTCCAAACTTCTGCCTGCTACTGTATATATTAACACTTGCTGTATAAATAAACTATTTATTAACAAATTGTGTTTAAGGTACTAAATAAGGTAAATAATTTGTGTTCCCAGTCTTCTAATGGCCAGCTGTATGATGGTTTAAACTTCTGATGATACTAAATCAATGTTCATATTTTTCCTTTAATTATTTTTGTATGATTTCTGTGTCTTAGGTTTTAATCACAGAGTAAAGAAACCGAAAGGACCCAGAGACCCTCCTGCACAATGGAATCGGCCGGAGAGATGAACAAACCTAAAGGTTTTCTTGCGACATTTGTATCGTGACATATTAAGCTTTTTTTATTTAATATGTTTATTTGTTGTAATTAAGGCTGAATGTTTTTAAATGGAATGTAGAAGTCTAATTAATTGTAATAAAACTTAAAATGCTGACTTTAGTTCGGATCCGTCTGTGGTGATACACTGTATTGATCAGTAGAGGGCACTGCTGAAGTTTCTCACAGGCCTGAGTGAAGTTAACTTAAGATGTAGTTTTGAGATGTGCTTTAGTACCACTGTACAACATCAGATTCTAGATCAGCTGGATCGATCGATGTCCACCAAACTGAAAAAGCAAAATAAAGAACCAATTCTGAGACGTTTATTAGACACATTCAGAGAGGGCATGAATTATGAGGGGAATGAGGGGGGGTCTGTGAACCCTAATTTTAATTTGGGCCTCCCAAAACATGTAAAAACATTATTTTGGACAGGTCGAAACAACTTTGGGCACTTTATCCATAATGCTTAGTGGGACCAGGAATCGAAACAGGAACCTTCAGGTCACAAGGTTGGATCCTTAACCAAAACTGCCTCTATTAGGGTCACGGTGAGGGTTTCTCATGCCATTGGGAGCTGTGCAGATACACCCAGTACAGGGTGCCAATCTATCACTGGGCACACACTCAATCACATAAACACACACTATATAGAGGCAATGTAAAGTACTCAATTCACCCTGAACCCTTGTTTTTGGATTGTGGAAGGAAACCAGAGGGAACCCACACGGACACGGGGAGAACATGAAAACTCCACCCAGATCGGGATTCGAACCTGGATCTGCAGCACTGAGCGCTAGACATGCTA
This sequence comes from Corydoras maculifer, assembly GCA_019802435.1. Classification (NCBI taxonomy): domain Eukaryota; kingdom Metazoa; phylum Chordata; class Actinopteri; order Siluriformes; family Callichthyidae; genus Corydoras; species Corydoras maculifer. The sequence goes on along the minus strand of JAFMOD010000565.1, from coordinate 1,298,994 downwards.
ATCACTACACCACTATTTCCATCATTCTATGCATCCATTATATTCTGCTAAATCCCATTCATTCATGTGATCTTTACACGTGCTCCATTTCTAACACTCCTCCAACATCTCTCTCAGGACACAGTTCCGTCTCAGAACCTGATGAATTATACAGTTGTCCGAGCTGCAAATGAGCGGGGAATTCACAGAAGTGTTCTAAAACAAGCTTCTCTTAAACATTTATTGACTGCCCCAACAACTGCACTTTGGAATCCATTATAAACCGTTTTCAGAAATCACATTCTCCATCCTCCCCACACACACACACAACTGCAAACCCTTATCAGATGTAAGGCTGCAGATCGTTGGGAAACGCTTGTGTTTTCATCCAGCGAGGAGCATTTGAATTATTGTTTAATATACTTCCCCGGTATAGCGGGTCAGATGTGTAGATAATGCAATAAAAAGACATTTGCAGGCTATTGGGCCTAATTGTTTCTCGAGCGTCGCAGGCAATAAACATAGATGAACATTTATCGTAATAAATGTCCCTGTGCTGTGGTTTGTGCTGTAATTTGTGACGCACTGCACTGAGGCTTTATGAAACCGAAGTGCATGTGCATGGGGTCAATTAGGGTAGGAAAATAAGAGCACTGATATTTGCAAAAGAAAGCCTGCCATTATGCGAAATGATACTTCAGCAAGTGTTTTACCATTATGGGCTTGTGAATGGTAGGTTGGCGAGGCTCTTTTCCTCTTTGTTCCATAAGTACAAGTGAGAAAGGGGAAGCAGAGGAAGGAGAGAGTTTGAACGGCGTATGCAGGGGTTCGACTAATGACTACACTGATAGCGGTGCTGCCTGTAGGGTTTGTTTGTGTGTTGTGCGCAGTTCCATGTCCTCTGGGTTCCTCTCGCTGGGTAATCCCATTCACAACATGCTAATGTGAAACCAGAATCTAATGACCTTCTGCCATGGCTTTTCAACCCGAGCCTACAGCCATCTCAGCAAACCTCTAGTCATTTATACATAGCAACACCACCCCCACACTCGCGCTCGCACTCGCACATAGACAGCCTGTGGCAGGAGACGCTATTCTATTTTCCAAGTTCTGCACATACAAACCACAACACATTGTTTTCTTTAACCTATTTTCTCCTGATATAGTCAGGTTCCTTATATAGTAAGTCTCACCTCTAAATGTCTGCACAACTGCGAGAGCAGGAACCGACACATGCTTTGTCTAAAAGAGCTTTAAGCTAGCTGGTCACCGCCTCTCTTTCAAACATTTTTGCCAACTCCTCAGTAAGGAAAGTAGCTATTGGCTGTCTTAAACATCGCAAGAGGTTGCTAAATAATGGTCAATTTTTGTGTTTAAGGAATAAAGTAAAAAAATAAAAATAAAAAAAACATTATTTCTTAGTTACTTAGCTAGTTTAAATGCATTAAAAAAAAACCTCACCACATCAGTGTCACACAATAAACAATCCACCACCCAAATGATACCTGTTCTGTGATGCTCCTGACCAATAGAGAACAGAGAACCAACAGAGGACTAACAAACACAAGAACAGAGATGAACTACAGTCTCGAATTATAAAACTACAACGATCATCTATATGATAAGCGGAGGAAATGGAGGATGGAGCAAGCAGAGGGTGTGTCTAAACTTTTGACTGGTGCTGTAATTGAGCTCCTGTGTGTTCTCATTACTGTAAATGCACCATGATGAGGGAGCAGTTACCACAACTCACGTGGAATTAACACAACTAGGGGGTAAGTTAATGCGATGGTGACCTTATCCGCTTCCTTCCCAACAATGCAGTTCATTCATCGGAGTAACCAATGAAGAAAAAGCGTGGTAAAAGGCATTTACAGTCCTTGTTGTAAACTCATCCATCACCCCTTGACCTCCCAGATTCTTCTTCTGTCTCTCCTCTGACAGTACATGCAGTGTACCATGAGACAATGAGAGCTCATTGTCTGCAGGAGAGCGCGGAGCCCATTCTAGCCCTTGGGCCACTTTTGGCCAGAAAAGAGGAGCCAGTGTTCAGTAGAGCGCATGGATATCGATCCACGCCGCACCGTCTTACTCCCCATCTGTTTGGGCAAGTTCCATATTCGCCTGTCCCAATGCTCCTGCTGCCTGTAGCCATGGAGACTGATCCATTTATCCGCCTGGATTATCACAGATGAGAACTTTGTTAGTGAAGCAAAATGGCAGTTTTGTTATTTGCTCATTCTGTCAATTGTGGTTTCATTAGTGGGCAGCAGGAAGCCACAATATTAGGGGTGGTTCCTATTAAAGGCTTACTGCAGAATTTGCAAACTGATCTCTTTATGCCTTATTTGTAATATGTTCTTGTCTTTAATGGGATGATTATTTTCTACTACCATGAAACAGATCTGGACAAAGGGACTGAATCACATCTCCTAATCATTCAATTTAGGTGTTTTATTCAACCCTATTTCTGCAGGTGGATAAAATCCAGAATAATCGCATGCTTTTAAACTTGTGAAAGAGTTAGAGGAAGGATCTTGTTTTGTGTTAGAATAATTGTACCTGAACGGAATGAAGGCGTAGTGGTCCACCTCTCAGCGCTTGGGACCCAGGTTCAAATCCCAGTCTGGGTGGACTTTCCATTTTCTCCCTGTGTCTGCATGGGCTTCCTCCAGGTTCTTCGGTTTCACAGTCCAAAAACAAAGGTTTAATGTGGATTGGTGGCTCTAAATTGCCTCTATATGATATGTTGGTCTGAGTGAGAGAGTGAGTGAGTGTGCGTCCAGTGATTGATTAGTGTCCTGTCCTGGGTGTATCTGCTCAGCGCCCAAAATGTTCTCCCCTGGATGGGCATGGGGAACCCTGCCGTGACCTTAGTATAGGATTAAGCGGAAGATAATGAATGTATGGATGTGTGTGTGTGTGTGTGTGTGTGTGTGCTAGCACACATGTGGTTTGTCTATCCTTACATTTTTAGGTGAAGGCATCTTTTAAGGTTAGGGTTTAACCTAGCTTTTGGTAAAGTCACCATGAAATGAAAAGGCTATGTGAAGTCTTCACAAGGCATGAAAACAGGCGTGTGTGTGTGTGTGTGTGTGTGTGTGTGTGCAGCGTTGGATGGTGTGCTTTAGAGATGCTTTGGTTTTTTATCAGTTGACTGAGGAGCTCAGCAGTGAGAGTTCTTATGTAGATTTCTGGCACTGAGTCCGACTGCAAAAGTGGAAGAGACAGAGAGAGAATTAGAAACGAAAAAGGGAGGATAAAAGGAGGCGACGACAGACATCAAGGAGCGTCTGTCTGCTTCTGATTAAGCCTGGACCGCTGCACGCCTCTGGAGCCGGCCTTTGACAAATGGAACCAAAAGCTCTATAATTGTAATGATATCTAGATAATGAAGTGACACATGGTTCTAAGCTTTAATGCTCCACATAATACTCTCATCACTCAAGTTATTCAACCACACTCACTGTGGGGCTCAAACACAAAAACATAGTGAGCGCTCACACACCCATCCGGCGGCTGGTGCTGGATTTCGCTGGGATTTTCCATTCGAAATTACCTCTCGCCATGATGGAGGAAAATCCAGATCGGCCTCCTTGTACCTCCTCCAATTTAATTTGAATCGTTTTTGTCCTAATTGCCTCGTCAGGCATTTTTGACCTGGTGCACTTTTGTGCTGCTCGCTCAAATTTCCTTTCACGCGGCTGGAACAATGCCTCGCGCACTGCAGGTTGAGCTGCACATGAACATATTCATCATTTCTCATTGTGGCCCGGGGTTTAAGGAAATGAATGCGGTATAACGAGTCGCTACAAAAGAACTTTAAAACACAATCGGACCTATCAGGTAAAACAAAGCACACGGTACAAAACCCACCAATAACAAAGAGCTGCGTGTGACGGCTTTATTAAGACTTCACAGAAAGCACACACTGTAGTTTAGGTTGCTGTTAACTTAATCTTAACTCAATCATGACTCAATCTTAACATCATGTTGTACTAGTTACTAGCATTAAGTACCAGTGTAGGGGTGTCTATGTTTAATACATCTGTACGTTGTGTTGTTAAATAATTTTGCCTCCGCCGGTTATTAGTTGAAGGATATATCAGTTGGATATGCAGTTGTCTGTTTGCATAATCCGTTGGTTGTTATGTGTAAAATGCTTGCTGACTGACAAAATGTAGATGTTTAAAAGGCTTTTATATTGACCTCAGTGGCGAGAAGTGTTTTTAAATAGATACAGAATGTCTTGGCCGCATGCGGGGTGAACTTGGTAAAGCAGAGAATTCTGGTAGGGATCTGAGAACCATGTGGTTAACTCCAGATTTCATTCTCTGAAGGGCTCCATGCTGCTCAGCGTGTGCTCTTGCACTCGCTCTGCTTTTCTCCATCTCTTTCTAACTGAGGGGTGGTTGGCTCTGCATCAGAGCCACTTCAGCATGGCACAGGCGATGCTGGATCCCTCTCTGTAACTGGGTGTTGGCTAAATTAATGGACAAGAGACCACAGGCATCTGTGCATGAGAGAGTGAGTGAGTGAGCAAGAGAGAGAGTGAGCGAGTGAGTGAGCAAGAGAGCGAGACAGAAAGAGAGAGGTGGCGGGTGACTTCTGTTAAAGCTAACCCCCTTAACCTCATTCAGTTTCCTTCTTAAAAAGAAGAAGCCCAGAACCCAAGTCACACTGTCCATGCTGGTTGCCATGTCTGCAAAACGAAAGCTGCCAAATGACTAGTAGAGGTCCAAAAATCCTTCCCACTACTAAAACACAAATGTGCTCCCATAAAGCCACCAACGTCCAACAGCATGACTGCCATTTTCTAATAATATTACACAAAATACAGTGATTATTACACATTGTTAATCCATGAGACCCTGAGTAATGATATAGAACTAATAACAGTACATGCATTAGCACTAGGACTGTCACTGTTTGCAAGATGTGGGCATCTTATGATCCAAAAGTGGCTCACAAGTAGGTGTGGACCAGATGTCTATGAGAACATGTGGGCCATTAAGTCTAGTATTTGGGCCGCGTAGGGCTAATGTAAGTAGTCCTTCCAATGTAAACCAGTTGTGTTGTGGGTCATAAGGGCACCACAACTGTCTTACAGTCTGCGGGTCAGTACCAAGTGTACTAACAGTCCTGACAGGCCAGCAGTGAGATATCTTCACTCCTGGGCCTTCAGTGATGCTCCACCTGAATCAATCCACCTGTAAATAACTATTTCATGTCTATAAAAACATCCTATTATGCAGAAATGCAGTATAAAAAGTCTTTGCATTGCAAATACATAACTTCATTTGAAAAAATCACTAATAATAACCTCATAAAATAGCAATATTTTTAGGAAATATCACTGACCAACAGACTATTTTTACAAAATCCAGCCTTATTTTATCGCAAAAAGAGTTCCATTAAGAAGTTCTTTTCTGTTGCTATCAAAGCTGATGGCAAAAGTCGAGTCGTATTTCAGGCATCATTTTAATTTGCAGAAAATGTCGGTTTGACCAAAAAGGGAAACACTGACTGTCCAATCAGAGGGCGTGAATACGCCGACATAACGCCTTCTAACGCCTTGGTGTTGTCAACTCAAAATCTGATTGGTTAAAATGGTTGGTCCAAATATAAGGAATAATAAAGTGCGTTTGTGATTCAGATATTCTTTAGTCCAGCAGGGAAGGCTCCGGAGGCCCTGAGGGCCTGCACTGATTTATATGCTATAATGATCATTTATATTAGTTAATGTTAAAAGTGGATAAATGATCAAATCATTTCTAAAAAGCACATTTCTGTTTCTTCAAAAAAGTATTCAACACACAACGGTAGTCCATTGTTTAGTGTGTATTGATGTTCTGAGGTTTTGGACACAGCCTCTGGGTTACTTCAACAATAAAAACTATGTATTGTTTCTGGAACCCCGGCTGTCTACTATATCACACTCACACTACAAATGCCCCAAACACCTGTCTCCCTTTTTTGTTAAGGTGATGTATGAGCGCCGCAACACTACAGATCCATTTTGTAGCCGAGAACAAAGGTAAAGCAAACTGTGTATAAGTGTTGAAAGCCATATGGATTTGTGAGCTATTTCAGGAGGCGAGTGTTTGCAGTCATGGCGGAGCTGCTAACAGTGCCCGGACCTGCTCACTGCGCTCCTCGATGTGCTCAGTCCAGACACTGCTGGAACATGCCAGGACCTGGCACAGTCATCACGCTGCAAAGCCTGTCTCACTTCATCTCCATCCCACTTTCATTTCGCTTTGTTTCCCATTTGACTTCTTTTTTTTATATCTCAGCCTATTTGACATTCTCTTTTTTTCGATTCCTTTCCCCCATTTTAAGCACCTTTCCACACTTCAAGTTCAGTTCCATCAGATACTCAGGTCTCTTGCATTAGACATTTGCTCTCATTATTATGGAGAGCAGGACTATTACATTTCTTCTGACAGTCTGGTTTGTCTCCATGCAGGTGACTCTAACATATGGCAGAGAGAAAAACTGCTTCATTTATACTCTCATGTGTGGTTCACATTTAAAGAATTCAGGAAAACAAGGCTGGTTTAGAGAAATGAGAACGCAGTTTACTTCCAAATCTAATATACAGTACATTTATGTTGCATACTCAGATAGTCCTCTATACGTTTGTTTCTGTAATTTTGCGCTGCTTCAGTTTTACATTATGCTTTTGTTTCACATGTTGCAATTTTTAGATTACCGCAAAACACAAAGGCAATAAAAATAAACAAGGGCAATAACAGCAAGTATGCATGTGCTCATATTAGCACAGAGTGAAAAGTAATCAAGGAGGAGTTGCTACAAGAAGTTAATGAAGATCCTAAATATATTGAATTCTGGATCCTCCTTCATGCTCATCATGGCTCTACATGCAATCCACGGTCAAAAGGTTATTCATCCATCCATCCATCCATTATCTTCCGCTTTATCCTCTATTAGGGTCGTGGGAGGGTTCCCCATGCCCATCCAGGGGAGAACGTTTTGGGCGTTGGGCAGATACACCCAGGACAGGGTGCCAATCTATCGCTGGACACACACTCACTCACTCACTCACCCACACACATACACACTCTATATGGGGCAATTTGGAGAACTCAATTAACTTAATCCATGTTTTTGGACTGTGGGAGGAAACCGGAGAACCTGGAGGAAACCCATGCGTACACGGGGAGAACATGGAAACTTCACCCAGATTGGGATTCGAACCGGGAATCCCTAGCGCTGAGAGGCGAACTTGCTACCCACTAAGCCACCGTGCCGCCCAAAGGTTTGAATTTATTTGAACATTTCAAGACTTTATTGAATAGAAAACTAATATTGACCAGTTTTATCTCATTTAATCTTATTATCTTGACTTCTTAAGGGTGTGGGGTGGTTCCCCATGCCCTTTCCTGGGAGCACAGAGCAGATACACCCAGGACAGGGTGCCAAAACATTGCTGGGCACACAAGGTGAATTCAAGGCTTCTCTAAATTACCATATTTAAATTCCCCTATATAGCGTGTGTGTGTGTGTGTGTGTGTGTCAGTGTGTGAGTGTGAGTGTGCCCAATGATAGATTGGCGCCCTGTCCTTGATGTATCCGCCCAGCACCCAAAACGTGTTCTCAATGTTTTTGCATGTTGGGTTTATGACTGGTAGATGCAATTAGCTTCTTCATCTTATTTCCATGAGACTTTTTAAATGATATCTTTTGTATGTTGTGTGTTTTTGATCGTGTATTGTACTCAAACTGATGTATTTCTATAAACAGTTAATTCCTTGTTTTTATCAGATTTGTCTGCTGCACATTCCTGGCCTTTTGTCTTTCGTTTCCAAATAGTGGCGGGATGAAGAAGGCCAAGTTTTATTAACCGAATGAAACACTGAGACATTTCGACTGGCTGAGAAAATCACTGGACATTGATCCCAGATGCGGGGGATTATTTGGTACAGCAGGTAAAACAGGCAGCTACAAACTCCTGCTGAATTAAGCACACTGTGGAGGGCTGTAAAGGATTCGGAAACGTTGCTCGGAGACCATAAACCACCCAGAGAGCCTATAAGTAATTATTTACGTGTTTGTCAAATGGCAACAGGGGACAGGTGTGCTAAAATAATTATTTTTAAAAAGCTATATTTATATCTGCTCAACAGAAAAACCATTATAAACTGACCACTAGTTTCATTATTATATATAATACACCTAATTATAATAGATTACACCAAGTGGAACATATGGAATACAGTCTGTAATTATAAAACTACAAAGTCCATTTCTATGGTAAGTGGGCGTGTCCTAACTTTTGACTGATACTTTGTATGAACTGTGGAACTTGAATAATAAAAAATAGAATTAAAATGTAGTGATTTAGTCTTAATGCGTCTCATTCAGGCAAGCAGGTTAAAATTCCTCAGCTGCAGATTAAATATTCAAATGGCTAATAGTTCCATTGGCCTCAGTTAGAACATCCCATCAGTAAAATCTCTTCATGGTTAACATCCAGTAAAGGTTTTGATCTACTCCCCTGTAAAGGAAATCGTTTTTCGATTAGTTTGGAGATGCGAGGAATCAGTGATCTGTCCTTTATGTTCACTTTCTGGTCTTTTCTTCATTCGTTCACATTTCCTGATATTTTTGGACGGTGTTGGATGTGTGATGGTAAATGGGATTCAAATTCGAGCTTCCATAGCTAATTCCCAGAGGATCACCCTGCCGACAACAAGAGAGAAAAAGCTGCTGTTGGGCTAGAAAAAAAAAAGAGAATTGTTGCTTGGCAACTGTTTGAGCTCCACTTTGAAGTTTTCCACACAGGAAGGCGTGGAATAGATGAAACAAATGGAATTCAGAGCTATGAAATGGCTATGATCCGTCTCCCAACAAGATGCCGTTTCCAGTGTTTGCACCAGTGTGGCCTGCACTGTATAGCTCTTCCTAGTTTCTGTTTGAATTTTATTTAAATAAAATAAAAGTCCTGCTAGCTAATGAGAGGCCAAAAGCAGGCAAATCAGGGCTGGAGGTAAATCAATAGCCCTGAGAATTAAAGAGTAAGGCAAAGCAACGGCCACTAATCGACGACCAAATTTTGCATTGTGCGGTAAAGGACCCACCAAAACACACACATAATTTGAGTAACAGCTGCAGCGGCTTTATAGAGGCCAGATGTGCAATTCAGAGACCTCGGAGAAAACGAGCAGCCTTGTCAGGGGCCTGGGAGAGAGTGAGAGCTATTGTCATGCGCACCGCTGCCATTTTTATGGTGCCTTCAACAAATTAGAGAGAAGCAGGCATCAATTTTCACATGGCTCTGTCACGGCTGGACTCCCGCCTGTGTGCCAGCATGTGAAACATAGGAAAGTGTGTGCGTGCCTCAGTGATACAAGTGCAGTTGTATGGTAGTGTTCATTTCATTGCCCTTTGCAGAGTACAGAGCGGGTTCTTGACTACCAGCAGAGCCGGGGACAGATTCTGTGGCTGGCTGAAGCAGAATTCAGTTAAGTGTGTGATGGTGGGTGGAAATCCGCCCATCTGTGTAGGTTTTCTGCATAAAAAAAGAAAAATGCAGCATATGACTTGGGGGAAAAAAAGAAAGATCAAACATCTATGATTATCTGTCTTTAGTTATTAACCCCACACACATGCCTTTTTAATGAGGGGAAAAATAAGCAAACAACAACATCAGAAAGGAAGCTATTTGTATAAGGAAACCCGAAATTAGCCCTGTATGGTCGACTGCTTGGAGAATATTCCAGAGTTTAAACCGATGCTCTGTAAATACTTCATGGTGTGATATGCGGTTAAAGGGAAACTTTGAGATTCTTTAACTGAGCCCCGTTTTTCCATCTCTTTAGGTCCAGAAGAAGAATTCAAACCCATTCAGCATTTAAATTAACCCACTTAAAAACAGGGCGGCTTGGTGGTTTAGTAGTTGGCACGTTCACCTCTCAGCACTAGGGATTCCCGGTTTGAATCCCCATCTGGGTGGAGTTTCCATGTTCTCCCTGTGTCCGCGTGGGTTTCCTCCGGGTTTTTCAGTTTCCTCCCACAGTCCAAAAACCTGGATCAAGTCAATTGAGTTCTCCAAATTGTGTGTTTGTGTGCGTGTCTGTGTGAGTGAGTGTGTGCCCAGCGATGGATTGGTGCCCTGTCCTGGGTGTATCCGCCCAGCGCCCAAAATGTTCTCCCCTGGATGGGCAAGGGGAACACCCCGCGACCCCAATACAGGATAAAGCGGAAGATAATGAATGAATAAATAAAGCAAAAGAAACGGAGTGAAATGCTTTTGAGCCAGTTATATTATGGGGTGGCTTATTGAGCAGTCGTAAGTTTGTGGTTAAGGAACCAGCCTTGAAAACTAAAGGGGCCTGGTTCGATTTGCGGTCCCACCAAGTTCTATGGCTGAAGTGCTCTTGGGCACTCTCCAGTTTCCTCCCACAGTCCAAAAACATGGATTCAAGGTGAATTGGCTGCTCCTATTTAAATTGCCTTATATATATCTGTGTGAGTGAGTTAGGGTCCTGGGTAATTCTGCCATGTGCCTGAAATGTTCTCCCCTGAATGGACATCATGAAAATATCCCAAAATTCCCACATTATAGCAAAATATATAAACAGATTTCTAGCAGATCTTTAAAAGGCATCCATTCTCATATTTCGAACAAATGAATAAATAAATAAAATGAAATACTAGAACAAATCAATGTCCGACATGTCGGTGTTCATTTAGCAGTTGGAGGAAATTTACTGGAATGTTAAAGGTTTTCTTAATGAAGTCTTATTAAATTTCTCAATTTAATAATTCAAGTGGATTTTCTTTCCTTCCAAGGGGTTTGTATGATGAAAAGTAACACTGTGAAATCTTAGAATCGTATTGAGAACGTGGAAATGAGAGAGTTTATTAATGCATTACATCATTTCTGTAAAACAAGCCATCGGTTCTGTTTGTTACTGAATGAAATCAACAGATTTATTTAACTCAATCTGTATTTAAATCACAGGTGTGATGAGGGGTCACACAGTCATGTAGTGGTTACCACGTCAACCTCTCAGCGCTGGGGATCCAGGTTCGAATCCCGATCTGGGTGAAGGTTTATTGTTCTCCCCGTGTCGTATGTGAGTGAGTGTGCCCAGCAATGGATTGGCACCTTGTCCTGCACCTGATATGTTCCCACTCCTTCCCCCATCATCCCCACCCCTTCGACTCCAGTCCCAGGTATAGGATTAAGCAGAAGATAATAAGATGAGATAAATTGCCCGATCTAAATTGCCCCTGGCGGCACGGTGGCTTAGTATTTAGCACGTTCTCCTCTCAGCACTAGGGATTCCCGGTTCAAATCCCCATCTGGGTGGAGTTTCCATGTTCTCCTCGTGTCTACGTGGTTTTCCTCCGGGTTCTCCGTTTTCCTCCCACAGTCCAAAAACATGGAACAAGTCAATTGAGTTCTCCAAATTGCCCCATATATAGTGTGTATGCGTGCGTGTCTGTGTGAGTGAGTGTGTGCCCAACGATAGATTGGCGCCCTGTCCTGGGTGTATTTGCCCAGTGCCCGAAACGTTCTCCCCTGGATGGGCATGGGGAACCCCCCCACGACCATAATATAAGATAAAGCGGAAGATAATGAATGAATGTATAAATTGCCCCTATGTAGTTTGTGGATCTATATGCCTAAATGTGTGCCTAACGATTGATTCAGCACCCAAAACACCTTCCCTTGGATGTGCATGAGGAACCCCTGCAAACCTACATGAGGATCAAGCTGATAATAATGAGATGAGATGAGATGTGATGTTTTAAAACAAAGCTAATCTCTACGTGATTTTCAAATAGTATTATTTTTAATGCAGAAACCAAAAGGTCTGTTTTCCTCTAATCAGCCACTAACTAGACAATTACACTGTTCTAGTCTGACATGTATCGACAGGAAGCATCCTGCCTTTAGATTTCAATAAGCTTCAAAACACCGTTGCCAAGGACGGAATGAAAATCTGTTACCATGACAATTCCAAACCAGCTTCTTTTCCCACTCCAGATACTGTAGCTGGAAAACCCTGAAGGGTCAAAATGAAATGAGAAGCAGGAGTCTGTGTAATCATTCCCCTGTAACAGCCACCAGGAGGCAGCGCAGGGCACCGCCGGCCAGGCTGCAGATCGAGGCCTCAGCTTGGGCCATAATTATCCAGGCAGGAAGTAGAACCACTGCAGAAGGAAAGGAGCTTGCTGTAGTGAGAGCTGCCAATCAGGGTAATTACAACTGCATGGGGTAGAAAGTGTTGACAGCTCATTTGATTTATTTCATTTGTTTAATTCTTTTTGGCTTAAACATAATTAAACATTAAATCAGATGTAGTATAAAAACATGTATCAGAGAAAGTTCTGCACTTTATTCCCAAATGCATTGCTACATATGAAAAAAATATCTATAATATATGAATATATAATTAAGAACAGTTCAAAATATGCTTATCTGTTTATACCAGGGCGGCACGGTGGCATATTGGCTGGCACGTTCACCTCTCAGCACTAGGGATTCCCGGTTCGAATCCCCATCTGGGTGGAGTTTCCATGTTCTCCCCGTGTCCGCGTGGGTTTCCTCCGGGTTCTCCGGTTTCCTCCCACAGTCCAAAAACATGGATCAAGTTAATTGAGTTCTCAAAAATTGCCCCATATAGAGTGTGTTTGAGTGAGTGAGTGTGTGCCCAGCGATGGATTGGCGCCCTGTCCTGGGTCTATCTGCCCAGCGCCCGAGACGTTAATGGGGAACCCCACCGCGACCCTAATAGAGGATAAAGCGGGAGATAATGAATGAAGGAATGTTTATACCACTCTCTCTGTGTGTCTCTCTGTCTCTCTCTCTCTCTCCCTCTCTCTTTCTCTCTCTCTCTCTCTCTCTCTCCTTCTCTCTTTCTCTCTCTCTCTCAATTCTTCAATTCAATTTACTTTATTGACATAAATTTTTACTTTTGTATTGTCAAAGTATATTATATACAGATGAAATACAGGAATAAATTAACAAATACAAGTTATGTTAATTCACTAATAAAGATTATATATATATATATGTGTGTGTGTGTGTGTGTGTGTGTGTGTGTGTGTAAATAAATAATAATAGTAATGATTATATGAAAAATGTAGGTATTATATTATATATATGGTAAAAGGGGAAAAAATAAGAATAAAAAAATAGATATACATATATAGAGTACTAGTTGAATGTTGGGCCTCACCTTCCTTTTGTCCATTGTTCTCAGTTCCACTTTAAAGATGGACTTTGTAGTAGCAATTAAAGCTGTAGTCCATCAGTTGGTGTTGGTGTTCTACAGTACATACTATGTACGTCCCCTTTACTGTTCTAATGGTCAGAACCCCAATAGTACCACCACAGAGCAGGGATTATTTATAATCTACCACCCAAATGATACCTGTTCTGTAATGGTCCTGACCAATAGAGAACAGAGAACCGACAGGGGACTAACAAACACAAGAATATGATTAGTGGAGGAAATAGACAAGGGGTGTGTCCCAACTTTTGACTGGTTCTGTATATATATAGTATATACAGGTCATGTGTTGAATGGGGGGACATTTTCCAGCATTATCTATCTTAGTTGGCTTTTAAAAGGTCAGGATTGGAGAAGAGAACCTTGGAGACTGATGTGCAGTACATTCCTGTGCGTACCTCAATGCCCCCCGCGGTTGGTGGAGTTAAGGTGGGTTTTGATGGCTGTGATGCTTCATGAGCAGCAGTGGGATTCCAAATGTATAAGAACTGTATCTGACAGAACCGGCTGAATGTCAGCGTGTATTACATCACAGTGACGGCCTTTCATTCTCACAGTCACACATTTGTAACTCATGTCTCGCTCTAATGTTAAATATTAGCCAGTATTGTTGTTTGCAGCTGTGTGCCTTAAGTCCACTGGAGATAATAATACATCGTTTGACCTTCTGCATTAATATATTTTCTATGCACAACATTCCAGCTCGACAAAACTTTCCTTCAGTGTTTTCTCCTCACAGACGAGGATTCAGTGTCTGTATTATCACACAAAGAAAAAGAGCAAGACTCGAGGTTGTCTGGTGAAAAGGCAGATAAGGAGCTACGGTTTGCAAAGGTATTTCTTTGTTTTCGTGCCTCAGAATATGAAACTCAACAGGGACGTCACACTGAGACTGTAAGAGGTCTGCTGCTGACCATTTAGAGACATCATCATACATACAAAAGTTTGTGCAGTATCTTATTTTTAAGGTCAACAAAGTTTTAAAGAGCTAAACTCGATGGTATAAACAGCAAATTAAAAGACTCTTTTTATTATAATATTTCTTGGACTTGTGTCTCCTGACCTTGTGGAGAGAAGATGCATGATCTCTGGACCAAATCAAATAATCTGGGAGAGCTAATGCATCACAGTGCACTCCTATTTTGCAGGATTTGATTTCAAAGAAGAGGAATATGGATTATTAATGGAAATAATTTTTTTGCCCAGCGATAGATTGGCGTCCTGTCCTGGGTCTATCTGCCCAGCGCCCAAAACGTTCTCCCCTGGATGGGCATTAGGAACCCCCCCCCCCCGACCCTAATATAGGATAAAGTGGAAGATAATGAATGAATGAATTTTTTTTTATTCTGCTTCCACAAAAAAAAAAAAGCTGCAGCTGACTGCAGAGGTCACTTGCATTTGATTTGAGTTTAAATCTTTTAACTAAGTAATTGATTGTACTTAGATATTTGGTGAGGCTTAATGTATATATAGATCTGAATATTAAGGCCATTATTAATTCATTCATTCATTATTACCCGCTTTATCCTATATTAGGTGGGGTTTCCCATGCCCATCCAGAGGAGAACGTCTTGGGAGCTGGGCAGATAGACCCAGGACAGGGCGCAAATCCATCGCTGGACACACACTCACTCACTCAAACACACTCTATATGGGGCAATTTGGAGAACTCAATTAACTTGATCCATGTTTTTGGACTGTGGGAGGAAACCGGAGAACCCAGAGGAAACCCACGCGGACATGGGGAGAACATGGAAACTCCACCCAGATGGGGATTCGAACCGGGAATCCCTAGCGCTGAGAGGCGAACGTGCTAACCACTAAGCCACCGTGCCGCCGCCGTTATTAATATACAATAAAATATAATAATATCATCTCCTTTCAGTGCTGTGGATCCAGGTTCAAATCCTGATCTGGGTAGAGTTTCCATGTTCTTCTCATGTCTGTGTGGGTTTTCTTCATGTTCTTCGGTTACCACTCACAGTCCAAAAACGAAGATTGCTTTAAATTGCCCCTATCTAAATTGCCCATATAGTGTGTGTGCCAAGCGATGAATTGGCGCCCAGTCCTGGGTGTATTTGCTGCTCACCCGAAGCATTCTCCTCTGCTCTGGAAAGGCATAGAGAACCCCCATCCCCCCACCCTGCGACCCCTGTAGAGGACTAAGCAGAAGATAAAAATGAGGCAAACGCCAGCTCTTCCATTCCAGTGTCTGAGCCACAAGTTTTACTCATGATCACGTAAACCAAATGTTATTTACCGAGAAACAATCTACAAACCATGACTGTGGTCATCATTATTCTCTTGCAAATAGACCAGCTGGAAAGAAAAAACATACATGAAATGTCTTAAAATTAATTGGGAGTTGAAAAATAAAGAAAGACCATGCCAGACTAGTTAAAAAGAAAACGTATGAGGAAAAGGAGTTCAGATGAGTTTGTATTTAAGGGTCGTGGCTTGTTCCTGTTATCTGAGAAGATGGGCAAAACACCACATTGATTTATTTTATTATAACCTAACTTTCTCTGTTGGCTACAAATCACATAACAATGGTTTCAATTAGAAAGGCCTTGGAAGAACTTCAGTGCCGAACCAGCTGCCCTTTCTGATTTATTTGTTTTGTTATTATTCTACTATTAAGATGTTTTATTCTTTCTCTGTATTGGTTTCCCGATTTAAAGTTTTGCAGCTTAAGTATTATCTGAAATCCACAACACGCCCATTTACAGAGCAGGATGTCTGTTATTTCAGTTCCAGAAGTCAGCCTCCTGTTTGGGTTTTGCTACAAATGAATTCGGAGCATTTTCCGTAGTTCTTTAATTCTAAACATGTGCACACATGCTCATATGGAGTGTGTTTGCTAGGATACGGGGCAGCATGACGGTGCTTAACTATGATTAGAACCCTGAATTCAAAGTGAAAACCACACACTCCTCTTTTTATCTGGTCTGGAGGGTCCCTCCCTCGCACTCCTTCACTTTTCTGCCTTTTCTCATCACAGCTTCTGAACGGCAGCCTTACCTCCCCCAGCAAGACCGATGTGGTCACAGAACCTAACATGGCTTCAATTACAGATCTCACTATTACAGAGAGAGAGAGAGAGAGAGAGAGAGAGAGAGAGAGAGAGAGAGAATGAGACGTGGGTGGATTAAAGAACTAGAGTGGGAAGACCAGTGATGCCCAAAAACTACTCCTAAAAAAGTTCAGCTAGACATTTGGATACTAAGCCGACCCCCTCCCCCACCCACTCCACACTTGGGCCAACATTTGTGCAAATTCTACTGCAAATAAAACATTCTACAGG
Source organism: Corydoras maculifer (assembly GCA_019802435.1). Classification (NCBI taxonomy): domain Eukaryota; kingdom Metazoa; phylum Chordata; class Actinopteri; order Siluriformes; family Callichthyidae; genus Corydoras; species Corydoras maculifer. The sequence continues at coordinate 1,282,440 of JAFMOD010000565.1, read as the reverse complement.
TCCTTACAACAAATCATTGGTCAGAAGGTTAGCAAGAACAAAGCCCAGCCGGTCTGAGAGCTGGGCCATCATGTGTTCTTCATTTCAATGATCTTAACTCCGTTCTGTAATGCTCAGGAACTCAATAATACCATCTCAGAGCGGGTATTAATTGGTTGGTGCATTATTCCTATCCCAGCAGTGTCACTGAGGTTTTTAAATGAAACTACAGCAGCACTACAAAAACTACAACACTGAAACCCCCTCACCAATCCACCACCCAAATAATACCTGTTCTAGGGGGGGGGGGGGTAACAACATCAAGAACAAAGATTAACACAGGCGATAAAGTGATCTCTTTTGCATACTGTACTTACACACAGAGGAATTTGTTTTCCACATTTAACCCATCCATTCAGTGAAACACACACACATACACACACACTTATGAGGGTGCCTTCAACCATGGGTGGGGACTGGGAACTGAAGTGGGGACCATCAGGCCTATATTGTAGGTGGGGAAAATAGACAATGGAGCAAGAAGGAGGTGTGTTCTGGTACAGTGTGTTGATGTAAAAGAAAACTGTGTCATAAAAATTATACATTTCTTTCTAAATAAGTGGCTCAACAGAACACTTTCATGTTAGTATATTTGATTTTGTCTTGCAGCACAAAAGAGTGTTTGGAAATTCTTTTCTGTGGTATTTGCATGTGCATTTCAGATGTGGTGGATCAAACCATGGAGAAGTCCTTTAATTGTAAACCCCGCGAAGTCATGTTTACATATCACATTTAGGCCCCTCTTCAGAAGAGGACTTAATCTAACGGGGATTTACCGGATGGAAGCTGTGCCATGAAGAGCCCATTCGGATACCTATTAGCACTTTGGTTTGAACCCGCTGCAGGCACAGCTTCTTCATCATTATTCTCTGCCTCTTTATGTCAGCCGAATTTACATTTGTTTACTGCATGGTGTCATTTTCCCTAAACAGCCGTTTACTGGGCTGCATCATTTGAATAAGTAGATTGCTTTGCTATTTGCCTGTAGATTACATCAAAGTTCATTACTGGTGAACAGCGCAGGGCAGATCTTAAGCAGTCTAGTCTATTCTCTATAAATAAGCTCTAAAGCGCTCTCAGGGCCCCGAACACTGGATTTATGCACAATTTACATTTGCATCTGGGAACAATGCAGATAATTAAAATAGCCCACAAAGCCAGTCTGGGACTGTAATATTTTAATTTGATTTATTTGACATGAGTAATTTCACTCATGCAACATGCCATGTGACTATGATAACATATTTACATCCCATATTAGTCATTTATTCGCCTGTATTTGAATTTAAGATGACCATCATGACCTCAGATGTTATTTAAGGTCTCAATCATTTCACACACACACACACACACACTCATACACACACTCATACACACACACATACTCACGAACACACACACACACACACACACACACACACTCATACACATATATACACACACACTCATATAAACATACACACACATACTAACAAACACACACACTCATACACACGCAAACAAACATACACACATTCATATACACATACATACTCACAAACACACACACTCATATGCACATTCATATACACACTCACTCACACACACACACACACATATATACAAACTCATACACACACGCGCGCGCGCGTGCCATCCATGCAACATCTGGGTTGGTTGTTGAAAAATACTAGCTGAAGGGCTGCGCAGACTATTCTGTGCCCAAGGGTCTTTAAACAATAAGTGCGCGTCGTTTAAAACATACTTACACCTCTGTATTTAACAAGATTACAGCAGGTAACAAATTACAAATCCTATATATACAATTCATGCTTATAAATGTGTCCTAAAGGTCTAGTTTGGCTGAATTTGAGAGCGCTTTTGGGAATCGCGCACCCCTTCGCTTCGAATGGTTCGCTCCATTTAAAGGGCGAGTAGCCTGGACTTGGCGCTTCTGGAGAAAGCGGGGCTGCTTTTCAGAGGTGTGTGTGTGAGATCGGGAGCTCGCTGTGTGCTTTAATGATCCCGGTTCTTCTGTGGAGAGCAGAGCGTTTGCTGGAGAACACGCGAGGCGGCCGGCATTCCGCGGCGGATCTAACTGTTGCACTCTGAACACAGGTAGGTGAGATGGTTCGGGCTGAGCGTCCTGCTCGCAGCGCGCCGCTCTCACGCTGATGCTGAACGCCGGATCAACACTCGGCTGTTTGGAGTTCAACTGCGCGTTTTGTTTCAAAAATACAGAAGGAAAACACCGCGTTTGTGGCGTTTAAAGCGTTTCATCCACACGGAGCGCGGTGCGTAACCGGAGCGTCAGTGCGCCCTGCCGCCGCTCCGCGTCTAAACGCGTTAAACGGGCTTAATAGCCGCTCAGGCGCCGCTCCATGCCGAACAAAGGACGCGATCAAACCCCAAATCTGCTAACTGCACACCATCAGGGTGTGGGGTTTTCCCCCCCAAACCCTCAGCGTGTTCGGGACCCATGTGTCTCCACTGTTTTGATTTTGCTGCCTCATATTCAGGCTTATTCTTCCAGCAGGCAGTGATCGATCCCCGGGTCTCGCTGCTGAAAGCGGAGCTGCGGCTCCTGCGCCCCGAATTAACGCTCGGATTATATTCCCATCCCATTCCAACCCCATTCCTTTCATTTCACCAAAAAACAAACCCACCGTCGTATTAACCAGCCTCAGCACTCATAAATCCCAACGTCAGGCTACCTAGTGTATTCCCCAGCTGTTTGTCCAACACGTTTTTCCATATTTCCATGCACATTGCTCTTAAATTTATACTCTTGCACCTATACTGGGATCGATTTGCATTTAGACATCCACCCAAATACATTTCCTCTCCATTAGACCCTTATATTATTTATGCGTCTTCTAGTTTATGGCTTTACTTCCCATACATTGTGCACAATCCTGTTTGTATATTAATTTTGCATTTGCACTTTAACAAGTATTGGTGGTTAATAGCCTAATTACAGTTTGTAAAGCTTTAAGGCATTATTTTAGTGGCCGGACTCCTTATTTTATGTAAAACAACACCGATATTTGTAGTGTTCTCCCGAGCTGGAGGATGATTGATGGGTCCAGCCTGTTTGAATGGAAGCACATTATACCACGTTTCAGTGCAAACTGGTGTGTTTACAAAAACGCCAGTCTGAAGCTTGTTCCCTTTAAATGGAATTAATTACCAGCAGAAGGTTCTATCCACCACACTAAAGGCTCCAGCTTGTTCTGTCTAATATATGACATCAATTAGAACTTCTGCTCTGTGGAAACCACTTAAAGTTATATTTAAAATGGTATTTAATATGCTGTAATAACACTTATCCTTGCATATTGCTCTCATCCTGTACTATGACTCCTCTATGTGACCAAGCCGCTGGCGTGGGACTCCTTTGCAACCTCATTCCAGCCACATGTTTTTGAATTTCTCAGCAAATTGAATTAGTCTCACATCGTGAAGGCGAGCTTGACGTCACATGTTCAGTCATAGTATTAAAAGGTGTCCTGTTTCACCCTCTTTTAGGATTCACTTTATTACTGCTGCTGTGTAGAATTACTCACGACACGTCATTGTTGGTCTCACTTACAGTGCGCTCGGCCGTAAACGCTTGCAGCGGGGTGAGCGGTACCACGCTCTTTAGCCACACTCAGGGCCACACCGGTAAACCATGAACACGTTGGTGATTGGGAGGATTTGGGTTCAAGGGAAAGCCTGAAGCTGGTCAAGATCACATTCACTTTAAAATGAACCTCCTTTATGGGGGTTTGATTCTATTGATAAATGAAATCATGCAGTTCTTTATTAATATGGTCCTTATTCTTCAGCTCTAATACAGAATTAGACGGACTGATTGATCTATGAGTGGACCGCTCGTGAGTATTGGTGGATGGATTTGTGGGCAGATTAATAGCTACTTCGCCTGAAAGATCAACATATCACTTCTAATTATGGCCCACCCCCTCCTCACACACACCATTGGAAGGCGGTGGGGATCTTTCGCACCCTCACACAGCTCTGTTTGTTTTAGAAAACGAAAGGCGGACGAATGGGCTACATAAGAATTCGCATCCGATGTTCTGTTTCTCATCCTTTACAATGAAATGTTCATATAAAGGCGTTTATTTTCATTTAGAGTCGCAGCTACATGATTTTTTTATGAAGTTTTAATTTCGGGTTAAATAACAATATGAAATGAATTTTTTTTATAGATGCCGAGGCTTCTATACTCTGTCTCTTTTGTGTTGGGATCGTTTGGCCTGTTTACACTGGTTTTTAATTGGCATTTTGTGTGTTTAACGCCGTGAGAATTAGCATTTCCATTCGCTGCAGTCTGGCACGTCGCTCTGAAGCTTGAGAGGTCCTTTTTCTGTGAACATGCTGATTGATGTCATGGAAGGGGCTGCCCTGTCTCTCCTGGAGTTGGGGTAATGATCATGGATTCGTTATTGTGATGTTCTCCGGTTTTAGTTGTTGCAAATCTCGTTGACGTTTATATAAAAATAAAGCACAAATCTCATAGGAAGGAAGTGTGGCAACACCTGGTGCAGGGATAAGCCCGAGCAGAGGAAGTGAGATTTCTCTGAACGAACCAAGATGTTTTTCTAACAGTAGGTGACGGATGCCGAGCAAAGTAGTTACAGTTTATTTGATTCAGTAGACACAGGTTTAAGCCCCGCCCCACAAAAAGCATCCTATATGATAGTTATGCAAATTAAAGCCTTGCATACATTTTTTGTGTTGTTAATAGATTTAAACACAACCTGATTGTATGTGCAGCTTCATGCATTAAAGTGCCAGGATGCAGTGAGAATTAGAGGTGGGATTTATCAGACACAGATTGATTGACATACAGACTGATTCACCTGTGGACGCTGCTGAGCTCCTCTTCCTGTCACCATTGTATACTTCGTCTCAACTCTCTTTAAATACCTGCACGCAGACCATCCGGAACCTCCGGCAGGTGTGTTGGTTACCTTTCTCACCTCCTCAGTTCCTCCCCCTCTCCCTGTAATCCACACGTTCTACAAGTCCAGACTGTAGTCCATCTGTTTGTGTTCTACAGTACCTACTGCGAACGTCCCCTTTACTCTGTTCTATTGGTCAGGACCCCAATAGTACCACCACGGAGCAGGGATTATTTGGTGGGTGCATTATTCCTATCCCAGCAGTGTCACTGAGGTGTTTGAATAACACTACTACGGCACTAAAACCCCCTCACCACATCAGTGTCACTGCGGAACGGACAGTAAACAATCCACCACCCAAATGATACCTGTTCTGTGATGCTCCTGACCAATAGAGAACAGAGAACCAACAGGGAACTAACAAACACAAGAACACAGATGAACTACAGTCTGGAATTGTAAAACTACAAAGTCCATCTATATGATAAGTGGAGGACATAGAGAATGGTGTAAGAAGGGGGCGTGGCCAAAGGTTTAGACTGGTACTGTATATTCTGCTCAGATGTGTGTTTATGTCCATGACGTGTTTCTTAAGATGCTGGCTAAGAAGTTACAGAGCAGATAAACTCCTATAATCAGACCATGTGAAAGTTTGAATTATTTTGTTGTGTTCATCTTTAAATACATACTTAACGAGGCTCTAACGAATATTTACAACAAATCTCTGCGTTGATATTAAGCAGTAAAGGTAACCCCTTGTATTCAGGTCTGTCTGATTGAATCCACTGTTTCTATTACATTTGAATTGACAAAGGTCTAATTCAATAAATCATTCTGAACGGTAACTAAATTATATCCAAACTAATTTATCTGCTCATCCCCAAGGTCATTTTTCCCAGTCTGCTGGGATGGCACCATCTCAAGTGGGAGGGAAAGCAATCCGGCGACATCGGGGGCTTAATCGAGGCCGATATAAAACAAATCCTGTAGCGTCGGAATTGTTTTAATTACCTTCAGCGCTGCTTCATTTGAACTGTTGTGCTGTTTAGTGTGATGTGTAATGGCGGGTGAGACGTTACTTACCGACTAAGTATTGCGTAATTAAAATGATTTTGAACCGAGCGCTGAATTAATTGTACAATGGCAATCTGTTTATTATTTTTCAGGGTTTTGACACTGATTGTCACAAAAGAATGCTGAGCCTAGACCCCCCCCCCCCCCAAAAAAAAAAAAAAAAAAAAAAATTCTTTATGTTGGGTGCTGATTTTAGGGGTTAGGGTTGTGGTTTGTGTTTAATTAACACAAACCCTAAGGTTAGAGTTAAATCCTTTTGTTTAATTAAGGAACCAGGCTTGTGACCTGAAGGTCCCTGGTTCGATTCCTGGTCCCACCAAGTACTATGGCTGAAGTGCCCTACTATGGCTCTGAAGTGCACCTAACCCCAATTTCTCCCTGGGTGCTGTGTACAGGGTTGCCCATTACTCTTGGCGTGTGTGCTCACTTCACTCAGTGTGTGTGTGTGTGTGTGTGTGTGTGTGTGTGTGTGTGTGTGTGTGTGTGTGAGTGTGTGTGTTTCACTGCATGGATGGGTTAAATGTGCAGGATACGTGCCTCTGTGTGTCAGTACAGTACAAATGGATCACTTTCATTTTTTATTATATTTTTTAATTGTGTTATTGTAAAGTGATGACCTATGTGACTCCTCTGTATTTAACTAATGGAATAGTGGGGCGTTATAACAAATGCCATTAGTGTAGAAGGCATCCGAGCTACAACCGTGGTGCGCTGCAGAAATGAAACCTGGATGTATCTGTCCTCCAGTCCGTCGCTACGGTACTAACAATCCGAATGTAGCCCTTAAGGTGTAATGATACCCCTGAGATCCAATTATCCACATGAATGCGAGTTACATTTGTTAGAATTATGAACTAAGTGAACCAATTACTGTATTCATCATTACAAACGTACATAAACAAGAGGAAGAAAAGAATGTTCTATTACATTTAATATCAAAAGGTATTTAATATGAGGTTTTATGTTCGGTACGTATGCTAGAGAACATGAGGTGGCACTATGAAGGTCACTATGATTATGAGGTTTATATTAAATTTTGCTTGTGTTCCTAAATGTACAGTTAATAAACATCATTTTGATTTGGAAGAGATTAAATTCTTTTATTTGCATCATATTGTACAGTATCATTCAGCAGGATATGCGCTTGTTTAAAGAGAGCAACTTGTGGGTTTAGGGCCTTGCTTAAGGGCCCCACTAAGGCCACTATGGTGGACATTTAGCAGACACTTTTATCCAAGGGTCAAGGGTCTTGTTCAAAGACCTCTTATAGTAACTTCTATGGATGTTGGATTTCAACCCCCAACCTTCAGATTGATATTCCAACACCTTAACCATTAAGCTACCACACCCACCAAACCATTTCATAGCCTATCCCTGTCCTGATTAAGTTCAGGCTACTATTAGGGCCCCGGTTTCATAAGCCCCCTTAAGAAAACCCGTTGCTCAGCTGTGCTCTAAAGCATTACGTACTCTTTATACAGACTCTGTATTACTTTATTAATCTACATTATTTATATTAAGGCCATTTTATGACTGTAAGCCATAAGCACTGATATGCGGTGCTGTAATGTAATGCTTTTCTGTTCCGCCATTTTTTGTTTGGGTTGTAATGGATTATTCTAGAAATTGTGACACTTTAATTAGAATTTAAGGAACATGCAGCAGCCTGTAACCTCGCAGCATCTCTAACTTTGATCATTTCAGTTTGTACTTTTCTGCCAAACTGTGTCTGCTTATAGTGAGGTGATTGATGAGGTCTAAGTGATTAAGTCATTAATGATTGCATCAGTTTCTGGTGGCTGAGTCATTTGTTGAGTGCCACTAAAGGAAGGGTGTTCTAATAGATTTAGTACAATCACCAGAGGACATTAAAGACACGCTCCAGTGTTTTTCATCTGTTTCCTCGTCAGACTTCTGCATTTTTCTTTCTTATGAGCCACAATAGGTGCAGGTTTTCATTCCAACCGAACAGAAGTTGAACCTTATTATACTTCATTTGTTCTTAATCCTCAGACGGGTCCGAGGTGTGGCTCTTATTATACCGAAAACAAAAATCTCCGCCCACAGCTGTTCTTAAAGGATGTTATGCAGAAAACTCTGACCCAGGGTGTAATGTCTGCATGTGTAATTACCACATTAGTTTTAGATGGAGGAATTCTAGTGCGTGGTTGCTTCCTGAAATAATTCGACTTATTTAGCCGTTTTCGCACATGCGCCGCCACCCTGCACTCTTCTAGACACCAGATGCGGGAGCTGTATGTGTCACTGCAGTCTGAAATCTGTTTTTTAAGAACTTAAGCCTAAAAATGGAAAAAAGGCTGCGGGACTCGTGGCCACGTGGCTCATGGCTTTAGAACCTCACGTCACTGCATGAGAACCAATGTGTTGATTGGATTCTTATCGTGAATGAGAAACCAGGCAGTGGGTTTACCGCCAGAAACAGTAAGGGCAGGGCCATCCCCATTTCATGAAAAATGTTTGAACTACAGGAAGTTTTGTTAAAAATTTTAATCATAAGCATCATATTCATCTCTTCTCATCATCTTCTGCTTAATCTATACCAGGGTCGTGAGGGGCCCCCAAGGAAAAATAATTTAGGTGCTGAGCAGGGTGCTGGTTCATCGCTGTTCAAACACACACACACACACACACACGCATATAGGGAGAATTTAAAGCAGCCAATCAACCTTAAATCTGTGGGAGAAAATTGAGAACCTGGAGAAAACCCACACATTGAGAACATGGAAGCTTTACTAAGATCAGGATTTGAAGGTGGAATGTGGATGTTCTAACCACGACACCTCATTGCTCAAGTGCTGACTCAGCTTAATCAGGTTGGGATACTTGTCACCATGAGTAAAACTATCTTCTAAATGACAAGTCAACCAAAGTTACCAATGTGGGCCCTTGAGCAAGTCCCTCAAACCACATTGCTCCAGGGTGCTGACTCATTATGAACCCGGAACACTTTCTCAGCTGGTTCCATTTTGGAGTAAATATCTCTGCTCTGTTTTAATGCGGGGCGGCACGGTGGCTTAGTGATTAGGACATTCGCCTCTCAGCGCTAGGGATTCCTGGTTCGAATCCCCATTTGGGTGGAGTTTCCTTGTTCTCCCCGCGTCTGCGTGGGTTTCCTCCGGGTTCTCCGGTTTCCTTCCACAGTCCAAAAACATGGATCAAGTCAATTGAATTCTCAAAAATTGCCCCATATAGAGTGTGTTTGTGTGAGTGAATGTGTGCCCAGCGATGGATTGGCGCCCTGTCCTGGGTCTATCTGCCCAGCGCCCGAGACGCTCTCCCCTGGATGGGCATGGGGAACCCCACAGCGACCCTAATAGAGGATAAAGCGGGAGATAATGAATGAATGAATGAATGTTTTAATGCTTATAATACCAAGAATTGATAAATATGAAGTTAAGGTCACATTGAACGGCTCTAATCACGATCAGTTTATCGTTGAACCCACAGCAGTATCTGCCCCACGATGTGCTCCACATTGGAATTCTTGTCCATGATAATGTGCACACATGTTATTCTTTTATGGTGAGCTCTGTAAACACTGTACAGCGATGTTCATGCGGCAGTCTTTCGGTAACGCCTCATTACCGCCACTGAGTGATCTCAGTGTCAGGCCGACTTCCAGACCCGGACTGCAGTCATTGTAATTACTCTCTGTTGTCCGGGTTCCTCGGTGAGATCATACACGGTCTCCTCGTTCCTCAGTGGTGATGACACGTGGAGCCATTGGTGTTAGGGATCGCTGCATGATGGCTCCAGTCTCTGCTCGGTTGCCCCCTCCCTCCATCTCTCACACTCATGTAGACATTTTAAACTCTTTGCTTAATTCCATAAAGACAGGCTCTCCCACTGTTTGGCTTTCATTCTGAAGAATCGGTCTTGGGCGATATCTTTAATGAGATCTTTTGTTTTTCGAAAGCGCAGACAGGTGGATTTCTCTTTCCTTCTTGCGACAGGAAAAGGTTATTAGACTAAGCTCAGCACATTCAGATGGAATTGATAAGAACAGTGTAACGGCATAACCAGCCCTCTGAATCATGGCGGAGGCTTTAGCCCTCAGAGTTGAATTAAACAACAGCGGCGATTGTACCATCATTCATTAATGCCATTTATATTTATTTAGTTGTAAACCAAATAATAACAGGTTCGTAAGCTGTGCTTTCTAAATAATGGTACAATGTTCATGGTTTGCAGACACTCGGCACATCCCTCCACACCCAACCTCATAAATAAATCTTTTGATAGAAGGGCGTTGGAATACAGAGCTTTACATCTCATCTCGTTATCCCCGTCTATTCCTAAACTATGGTCTAAGGTCATGGAGGGGAGGGGGGGAGGGTTCCCCATGGGGAAGAACGTTTATGGGCATTGTGTGGTGTGCTGGTTAGCACGTCCAACTCTCAGATCCAGGTTTGAATCCCGATCTGGGATGTTCCATGTTCTCCCCATGTCCGTGTGGGTTTTCTTCAGGTTCTCTGGTTTCCATCCACAGGCCAAAAACATGGATTTAAGGTGTTTATGTTGCCCTAAATTGCCTCTATATAGTGTGAGTCTGTGTGAGTGACTGAATGTGCCCATTGCATTCTCCGCTGTATGGGTATGGGGACCCCCCCATGACCCTAGTAGAGGATTAAGCAGAGGATAATGAGATGAGATAAAATGCCCCTGTATTGTGTGGGTGTGTGTGTATGAGGGGGGGTGTCTGAGTGTGTTCCCAGCAATGGTGCCCAGTCTTGGGTCTATCTGAGTTGTGCGACCTTCTGGGTGACCCTTCGGTCAGTGTCATTGCAGCATGTGTGTTTTAATGGTAATGCCACACTTTAAGTAGGGTCACTTTGTGTCTGTGTGCCTGCAGGTGATTGTGTGTGTGTGTGTGTGTGTGTGTGTGTGTGTGTGTGTAAGGTAGTTATACCGTCAGTGTTAAATAAGCTGAATATAATAAGTCTACTGAGGTGTAAGCAGTGAGTGCAGAGGTAATATCTTGTGGCTTTATGGGTTCCTCTCTCAAACCTCCAGAGCAAACCCCTCCATCATTCTGTCTCTGCCGGTTTCCCCCTAAATCCATCTTACATCTCCATACAGCCAGACTGCTTCCTTCGCAGGTGCTGCTTAAGAGTGTTTTCACACCTGCACTTGTTAGTGTAGTTAAGTCAAACCCTTGGAGTGTTTCGTTTAGGCAGGTGTGCAGGCGGTGATCACACTCTCATACAAACCACACAAACCAGCACATGGAGGCCCTCATGAGGAGGTGCTCTCTGTCTGCCGCCAAACAAAGAGGTGGAGAGAATGGGATCTGACCCAACTATCAGGTGGAGGTTGTGGATTTGAAGGTACATTTACATTTACATTACATTTATATTTGGTCATTTATTGGACGCTTTTATCCAAAGCGACTTACAAGGTGAGCACAGGGTTAATCACAACATCCCTGCAGCAATGAGGGTTAAGGGTCTTGCTCAAGGACCCACATTGGTAACTTCAGTGAACCTGGGATTTGAACCCCCAACCTTCAGATTGACAACCCAATGCCCTAACCACTGAGCTATTTTGCCCTCAAGTACCACATTTAGGGTCATCTAGTGTATCAAACTTACTTGACTGGGATTTTGCTTTAACATGGTGAAGGTTAACGACACAGCATTTTAAAAAATGCCCCTACAAAGTAAAACTAGGCATTTTGCTGGTGTAGTTCAATCAGGTAAACAAAGAACAGTGGAAAAACAATGTTACAACATTATTGTTCTGCATAATTTTACTTTTTAACTTATCTGTATAAAGTATTCACTTATTTCTTCACTTATTTGGCCGAGATAATTTTTTTAAATTATCCATCCATTATCTTCTGCTTTATCCTCTACTAGGGTCGCGCGCGGGTGGGGGGGGGTTCCCCATGTCCATCCAGGGGAGAAAGTTTTGAGCACTGGGCAGATAGACCCAAGACAGGGTGCCAATACATCACTGGGCACATACTCACTCACATAGAGACACTCTATATGGGGCAATTTGGAGAATTTAATTGACTTGATCCATGTTTTTGGACTATGGGAGAAAACCGTAGAACCCGGAGAAAACCCACGCGGACACCGGGAGAACATGCAAACTCCACCCAGATTGGAATTTGAACTGGGTATCCCCAGCACTAACCACTTTTTAAATGATTATTGTGGGTATTATTACTATTATTACTTTTTCATTTGCCCAGCCGGGGGGGTGGAGGGGGGGGGCTTATGTCCATCCAGGAGGGAATGTTTTGGGCGCTGGCAGGACACCATTACCATATGAGGTCTAACTTTTGATTAAACGTTGCTCAGTCAGTCTGTATTTTAATATGTTGGAATTCTTGCTGAATTTCTTTGGAATCTGTTGTAGTTCTGCGTTCCTTGTTTGAACGTCACGCCGATGTTTTCCCGCTCATTGGATGTAATCTTGATCAGAATGTGATGTCATGTGTAACGGTACTTCAGGCAGAACGTGTGGAACTCCAACCTCAACCCTCTAATTGTTTACTACGATCTGCACCAGTTCAGCTGAAATAGTTTCCTGTCCAACACCTTTTTTGCAAATATAAATATTAAAATTTTCATTATCAGTTGCACAAATCCCAATCTGGATGGAGTTTCCATGTTCTCCGTGTCACGTGGGTTTCCTATGGGTTCTCTGGTTTGATTGCCCCCGTGTCACATGTGCGTGAGTGTGTGCCCACGATGGATTGGTGCCCTGTCCTGGGTGTATCTGCCCAGTACCTCATATGTTCTCCCCTGGATGGGCATGGGGAACCCTCCTGTGATTCTAGACCCTTGATTCGGATTAAATAGAAGATGAGATCAGAGTGGCACGGTGGCTTAGTGGTTAGCATGTTCTCCTCTCAGCGAGTTCGAATCCCGGTTCGAATCCCCATCTGGGTGGAGTTTCCATGTTCTCCCCGTGTCCGCGTGGGTTTCCTCTGGGTTCTCCGGTTTCCTCCCACAGTCCAAAAACATGGATCAAGTCAATTGAGTTCTCCAAATTGCCCCATATAGAGTGTGTCTGTGTGAGGGAGTGTGTGCCCATCGATAGATTGGCGCCCTGTCCTGGGTGTATCTGCCCAGGGCCCGAGACGTTCTCCCCTGGATGGGCATGGGGAAACCCCCCCCCCCCCCCCGCGACCCTAATATAGGATACAGCGGAAGATAATGAATGAATGAATGAAAGATGAGATCAGATTCTTTCATTATTGGTTTATTCCCCATAATGCCGTATTAATGAGGACGGCTTCAGCATTGTTTTCATTTTTAAACCTCAGCTCTATAAATATTCCCTCATCCATCATGATGATCTCACGTTATGTTTTCGTTTCGTCAACACCAACCACTGAGTGCATTTGGGCTGAAATGCAGCTGCACTGATGAAGTCTTGTTGTTGATCTCACTCAGTGCATGAACGAAGCCTAGGTGAGTGCAAAGGTCTCCCCCCGGCCTCTCTGCAGGACGATATCCAACACTGAGATAACAGAAGAGAGGAAGCAATCCGAGTACGCGCTCTCATTTCCCACACTGGCCCCCTTTGACCCTTTATACCTCAGTGTCTATGAGTATTGTTTCCTCAGTTACCAGATCTCAGTCCAGCAGTATGTGTATTGCATTCTTCATTGCTCGTGGTAATATAGAGGCCCTGACCTGCTTTGAAAACGCTGAAATGAAGTCATAGATCATCCCAAAAGCTGGAGAGACTTGTTGAAGTAAGCAATAGAATCACCTCACGGAACGCAACGAAACAGTTTAATACAATCGCCCGCAGCCTTATCAGTATCCAGTGTTTTACTTTTCATTTTTTGCCGTGGCAGTTTCAGGGAGTTTGCACCAAAAAAAAAGGGATAGACATGAGATAAATATTAAGATTATGCCGAGACTGTCCTGTACGATGCTGCTTCCCATCAATCTCATGCTGTGCAAACAGTGTCGAGCTGAAGTTCTCATCCCGGTCTGGAGATCCAGCCGCCGAGAGGAAAAAAAAACGCTTCCGACGCTGCATCCGCCGAAAATCTGGACGTGATGTGACTCGAATGTACTGAATGTTACGTCCCGGTGCCAATGAAGCGGCGCTATTCTGTGCATTTTTATTATATTACACTCATTGTTTCCTCAGCACGATCGTCATGATGGAAGAGACAATTAAAGAAAGAAGTGCTGATTTACCTTCACGGGCGATCGCGCCGGCAAACTCAGCGTGGCGAGAACAAACAGTAACAAGTTTCCTCTGAAGGTCATAAAGCGCTATGTCTGAACACATGCCAGGGAATCCGCTTTCATGCTACACTGACTTGCCACTGGTGTTGAGGTTCAGGCACCAGCTGCGCCATGTGCCACCTTAAGGTTCTGCCACCTGGAACATGAGCTCGTGCCACGTTGCTGGGAGCAGAACACGACTGTGCTGCAGCCATAAGTCACGTTCAGACAGGATCAGTTTGCACAGACGGAGGTGCATTAATTGTACCATGGGGCATCTGCAGGCCAATGTGCATGGAAGGGCACTTCCTATAAATGATGGAGATGGGAGTGGCTTCTTGATTTGAGCTCTGCTGCCTTAAATAAATACAGAATATAATTATGTGGTTAGAATAATATTATATACATGTTTAACAATGCTGCACTGTAAACATTTACAATTTATTTTAGGTTTAAGTGAAAAGCATGCGTGTGTTCCATGGTTGATGTCAGGATTCAGACTCGGAGGTCTGAAGTCCAAGGCTGACTAATCGATATTTGTCCAAAAATTTTTTATAATAAATAGTAAAATTATGAAACCTCTGAATACAATTTTTAAAGGGTTGTGTTCCAATATTTTTGTCCATATAGTGCATGGCGAGGGTGGCACGGTGGCTTAGTGGTTAGCACGTTCTTCTCTCAGCACTAGGGATTCCCGGTTCGAATCCCCATCTGGGTGGAGTTTCCATGTTCTCCCCGTGTCTGCGTGGGTTTCCTCCGGGTTCTCCGGTTTCCTCCCACAGTCCAAAAACATGGATCAAGTTAATTGAATTCTCGGAATTGCCCCGTTTAGAGTGTGTCTGTGTGAGTGAGTGTGTGCCCAGCGATGGATTGGCGCCCTGTCCTGGCTGTATCTGTCCAGCGCCCGAGACGTTCTCCCCTGGATGGGCATGGGGAACCCCACCGCGACCCTAATAGAGGATAAGCGGGAGATAACGAATGAATGAATGAATAGTGCATGGCGTGCTAAAGGAAACGCCCTAGTGTTGCATTATTATATATTACGGCACGGTGGCTTAGTGGTTAGCACGTTCGCCTCTCAGCACTAGGGATTCCCGGTTCGAATCCCCATCTGGGTGGAGTTTCCATGTTCTTCCCGTGTCTGTGTGGGTTTTCTCCGGTTTCCTCCCACAGTCCAAAAACATGGATCAAGTCAATTGAGTTCTCCAAATTGCCCCATGTAGAGTGTGTATGTGTGCGTGTCTGTGTGAGTGCGTGCCCAGCAATAGATTGGCGCCCTGTCCTGGGTGTATCTGCCCAGCGCCTGAAACGTTCTCCCCTGGGTGGGCATGGGCCGGACCCCCCGCGACCCTAATATATAGGACAAAGCGGAAGATAATGAATGAATGAATGAATGAATATATATATTACCAATCACAAATTAGCAACAACTCATTTTTTGCTCCACCTATGTGTTCTACAGTACATACTGTGTACGTCCCCTTTACTCTGTTCTAATGGTCAGGACCCCAATAGTACCACCACAGAGAAGGTAATATTTGGTGGGTGTATTATTCCTATCCCAGCAGTGTCACTGAGGTGTTTAAATGAAACTACAGCAGCACTGCTGCACTAAAACCCCCTCACCACTTCAGTGTCACTGCAGAACTGACAAACAATCCACCACCCAAATGATACCTGTTCTGTGATGCTCCTGACCAACAGAGAACAGAGAACCAACAGGGCACTAACAAACACAGGAACACAGATGGACTACAGTCTGTAATTGTAAAACTACAAAGTCCATCTATATGATAAGTGGGGGAAATGAACAATAAAGCAGGAAGGGGGCGTGTCCAAAATTTTGACTGCTACTGTATAGTTGATTACAGCCATTATACTTTTTTGTATTAATATATATTTTTATACTTGAGTGTAGCAGTAAAAACCCGAGTGGTTTCTTTTTTTCTTTCCTGCTACTTCTTTCTAATCAAGAGCTGTTGACCCTCATTACACAAGTGGCGTGAAGAGACCAGTGTTTTGAAGTCCTTGATTAGATGAACCAATGAGATCGCTTTCTCCCTCTCGCGCGCTCTCTCGATTTCTCTGTGGCTGCCGCACAGTGCTTTTATTTTCATAAATTCAGAGTTCTAAATATGTTCTTTAGTTCAATATCCCACTACGCACCGCCTCGTCTTTCCAACTCTGTTCGCGATGTCATTTATTTTCTTTAGTTAAACACAATATAACAGGTTTCTTATTCGAAGTGTTATTACTGCAGCAGAGAGCTTATGTTTCCAAACCTCGAGCTCCGTGTCGTTCCTCCCCTGCACCTGATTGATCAGGGCATCAGCGGCGTACGGCATCGGCTGACAAGCAGCTTAAATTAGCGCAGGAAACCAGAGCCGCATCTCAGACGGTGTTGTATGCTCTACGTTCCTCACTCTGTACTTGATATAGCCGGTCGATTTTTGCAGCTGGTAATGTAACAGTTCGACTTTTGCATCGAACAGAAGGGGGGGGGGGGGGGGGGGGGGGGGGGGGGGGGGGGGGGGGGGGGGGGGGGGGGGGGGGGGGGGGGGGGGGGGGGGGGGGGGGGGGGGGGGGGGGGGGGGGGGGGGGGGGGGGGGGGGGGGGGAGCATGCCCATGCCCATCCAGGGGAGAATGTTTTGGGCACTGGGCAGGGCGCCAATCTATCACTGGGTACACACTCACTCACATACACACTCTATATGGGGCAATTTGGAGAATTCAATTGACTTGATCCATGTTTTTGGACTGTAAGAGGAAACCGGAGAACCCGGACGAACCCACGCGGACACGTGGAGAACATGGAAACTCCACCCAGATGGGGATTCGAACCGGGAATCCCCAGCGCTATGTATAGAGAATATACTATCACTAAGCCACCGTGCCACCCAACTTCAATAATGATAATTAATAATAAATAATAACTAATAACAGAGAGGTTTGTTGTGAGCAGGTCTAGATACATTCCATAACAAATCCTCACAGTGACAGTCTTCTTCACCAGATCAGATTATGAGGTTGGAGGTGGGTTTTAGGATGCTGTGGGGGGTGAACTGACAGTGTAGTGTGTTTTTGGTTTCTATGACATCACTAGTCTCCGTCTCGGTCCGGGCTTGTAATAACGTTTCTTGCAAACCTTTTTCCAATATAACCAATGTAAACTTTCACATCACTTAAATACAAGTTTTCTCTGTACACCTCATAATAAATCTATTAAAAATAATAATCAGGGCACTATAAACCTCATAATCTGATTGGTTAAGAAGACGTGATATCATATTGAGGATTTGTTCTGGAATGTGTCTGGACCTCACAACAACCTCTCCATTATTAGATATTATATATTATCAATTATTATTATTGGAGTTAACTTGGACAGCCTTACCCACACTCTCGAACAATGTAGAGATGGTGAGACGTTTTAAGCCACTTGTGGTTGTACAGAGTACATAAACCTCCGCACAGGTTTGTGTGTTGGTGTTTGTGTGTACCAACCATGTGTGTTGGTAACGGACTCACACACAGACTCCCACCAATATTTATAAGATTTATCTGGTGGTTTTTGGAGCAACTCTTTCTGTAATGATGGAAGTGATTTTGTAGGAAACATAAAACAAATAAAATAATCCATTACAGGCTCGTTTTTGATTTCAGCTTACAATACACCAAGCATGTAATCACTGAGCCCACTCTGCTGAAGGGAAGTTCATAAGAGGGAAATTAGGTAATTTAATCCACATGACGCAGTCGCTCTCATATTTTACTCTTCTACAGGCTCGAGGGTGGAGCCTACAAGGAATCTAGGAGATTAGGTGGATGTGTTTCTGTCCATTAAGTTAAAATAGAACCTACTTCATATTGCATGAGCTATGGTGTGTGTGTTTGTGTGTGGGCGGACTCTATCGCTGGGGACACACTCACTCACACAGACTCTATAAGGGGCAATTTGGAGAATTCACTTGACCTTGATCCATGTTTTAGGACTGTGGGAGGAAACTGGAGAACCCGGAGGAAACCCATGCAGACACGGGGAGAACATGCTAACCTCTAAGCCACAGTGCCGCCTGAGACAAAAATCTGATTATTTAAATTTATTTAATTTAAACTGTACCAGTCAAGTTTGGACAGACTCCTTTCTGCTCCACTTATTCGCAATGTTCTCAGACTGTAAAATGGACTTTGTAGTTCTACAAGTCCAGATTGTAGTCCATCAGTTCGTGAGCAGGGGGTGTGTCCAAACATTTAATTCTTACTGTATATCTTTTCGAAAATCACTGTATTTCATATTGATCTGGACATCGATGTGAAATAGAATTAAAAACTTTAAAATCATTAGAGTTTTAATTTAAAGACTCATTAATATATTCTCGTCATTGTCTGAAGCCACTGCAGCTTCGCTTTGCGTTTCTACCTCTTGGCACCGGTTCCTCCACCAATCAAATCCCAGTGCTCGCTGCCCGCTGACACCCTCCACTTCTCAAGAAACTTATTACAATCCATAGCTGGATTACAGTATGCAATTAAGCCTGACTTCAGCATTTATGGCAGATCATTTTTGGGACTATTTTCCTGGAGTGCAGGCTTTCAGATTTTTTTTTTTTTGCTCCTCACATTAAACCGGGTTCATTAATGCGCTTAAGGCCAGTGGAGCATTAGCTTGATTAGCCCCTGCGCAATTTTCATACTTCTCATTTACTTTATCATTTAGGTGGCACTTAAATGAATTGGCCGAATAATCCGGGCATTTCTTTTTTTTTTCTTCTTTATTCTATTTATGAAGCCGTGGTTCTAAAACACATGCAGGCTCAGCTGCGGTGAGCGCAGGTCCTGATAGGATCTCGCAAAGCTGGAATTTAGTCATGCTGCCAGAGCACAGACTTTGATTTACATCACCTCGCTGAAGGAAAGTTAAAACTGAAACAGTGTGTCTTGGCTTTGGCGTGTGTGTGTGTGTGTCTTGGCTTTGGCGTGTGTGTGTGTGTGTGTGTGTCGTGAACCAATTTAAGGCTGGTTTTGGTGTGTACTGCCAGCTGCAGGAAGCAAAAAAAAAAATCGTGCGCAGACCTCAAACCACTAAATCTGGGGTACGACTAAAGGCTCATTTTTGCTTTGTGAGCTTATCCTGACCCTCCCTTATCCTCCCAGCTGAGAGAAAGAAAACAGTCAGTGATGGTGAGAGAGAGAGAGAGAGAGACAGAGTGAAGAGGAGAAACGACGAGACCGAAGCACAGACAAAGAGGGAGTGATGGAGGGACAGTGTGAGAAACAAAGAGCGAGGGATGGAGGGCGAGGCAGGAAACCGTGAGGGGCACTTTCATTTCTGCCACTGGGCGCTGTGATGGAGCGGTGATGGTGCAGCAGAGCAATGCATTTGATCTACAGAACACTCTTGTTGAAGCTCCTGAGCTGTTAACGTAATACGGTTTCTCACTCGCAGGAATTTCTGGCAGATTTCAAAAACGGGAACAAACTGATAGATCCGTCCATCCATTATCTTCCGCTTCTATCCTCTACTAGGGTCGCAGGGGGGTTCCCCATGCCCATCTAGGGGAGAATGTTTCAGGCGCTGGGCAGGACAGGGCGCCAATCTATCGCTGGGCACACAGACACACACAAACACACTCTATATGGGGCAATTTGGAGCATTCAATTCACTTTGATCCACGTTTTTGGACTGTGGGAGGAAACCGGAGAACCCGGAGGAAACCCACGCAGACATGTGGAGAACAGGGAAACTCCACCCAGATTGGGTTTCGAACTGGAACACCTACTGCTAAGAGGAGAACATGTCAAACCCTAAGCCACCGTGCTGCCCGCTAGATCAAACCTTTATTATTTAATTTTTACATATGCATTTTAATTTACAATGTGAGAATTAAACAACTGATCAAATGCAAAAAGCCAGAGAAGTCAAAATCAGCTTATTTTTAATTCTGCAGTTGCGTCAGGACGTTCAGGTGGTCGACGTTGTGAACGTTAAACTAAACATAAATGTAATCGAGGTGAGAGCCGCACCGCCATGTCATCCTGTCCACGTGCAATTCAGCAGTTTGGACATAATTTTGTTATATGTAAAGTTTGTTACATGGGTTTTATAAAAGAGGCATTAATTACCAGGTAACGAAATAAACGTAAGAAAATGTAACGAGTAAAATCAGAATTACAGTCTATACATGCATTATTTAAGATGAACTAATTATATTGTTTCAAATGAAGATAATTGATTGATAATCGGTTAATTGTTTGTGGTAGAACGTTATTTGAGGTTCTTGTCCTCGTTGTCTAATTAACAAATGTTCTGTGAATTAACATTAGCAATGGCTGTAAATGTTTATTAGCATCCCGCGAGTTAAATGAGTGAGAATGACAGACTGGGTTTGGCATCAACAGAAGTCGCTTAATCAATACTCCCACCCCACAGAATCACCTTTAACCCAAACCCCCTCCACCCATCTGTCCTGTTTCAGGCTTCCAATTGTTCCGCAAAAAAAACATATTGAATTTAAAATAAATTTAGTCTTAACATTTTAGCTTTAATTATTGTGATGTCATTTTTTTTAATATTCTCTCTCTCTCTCTCTCTCTCTCTCTCTCTCTCGCTTTTCAGACATGAACTACTGAAACCTTTTTAAACGGAAACTGTGAACCCCGAGGGAGGAGCACCGTCTCATCCCTCATCCCGAAAAGAACGTTTTGGAATCATGACGCTCTCATGGTTGACCTTTTTTGTTGGATGTCTTTTGGAAGCGGCCATTCCTTTTCCGATGACTCCGGCGGAACCCCCACTGGACACCGGAGCCTTCCGGGTTAAGGATACCAGTCTGACTCATTTGACTGTCCATCGTAGGACCGGCGAGGTGTTCGTGGGTGCCGTCAATCGGATCTACAAGCTCTCGAATAACCTCACAGAGCTTCGCTTACACCAAACCGGGCCGGTGGAGGACAACGCCATGTGCTACCCTCCTCCTAATGTTCGAGCCTGCGCCCACAAACAGGAACTATCAGATAACATCAACAAGCTCCTGCTGATCGACTACGCTGGCAACCGGCTGGTGGCCTGCGGTACCATCTGGCAAGGAGTGTGCCAGTTTTTACAGTTGGGCGATTTGTTTAAGCTGGGCGAACCTCACTTACGCAAGGAGCACTACCTGTCGGGAGCGCGCGAGGCAGATGGCATGGCCGGCGTTGTGGTGGGCGACGACGATCCCAAAAAGCAGCAGAAGAAGGGAGACTCCCGTCTCTTCATTGGCGCCGCCATCGACGGCAAGTCTGAATATTTTCCAACGCTGTCGAGTCGCAAGCTCGTGGTGGACGAGGAAAGCGCCAGCATGTTCAGTCTGGTCTACCAGGACGAGTTCGTGTCCTCGCAAATCAAGATCCCGTCCGACACGCTGTCCCTTTACCCCGCCTTCGATATCTACTACATCTATGGGTTCTCCAGCCGGACCTACATCTACTTCCTGACCCTGCAGCTCGATACGCAACAAACGCAAATGGACGCCACTGGGGAGAAGTTCTTCACGTCCAAAATCGTCCGCATGTGTTCCAACGACACCGAGTTCTACTCGTACGTGGAGTTCCCGTTGGGTTGTACCAAGGACGGCGTGGAATATCGTCTGGTCCAAGCTGCCTACAAACATCGGCCCGGCAAGTTCCTGGCTCAGGCTCTGGGGCTCGCCGAGGATGAGGATGTGCTGTTCGTGGTGTTCTCCCAAGGTCAGAAGAACCGGGCGAACCCACCCCGTGAGACGGTTCTGTGTCTGTTCACCTTGCGTCAGATAAACCTGGCCATGCGAGAAAGAATCAAGTCCTGCTATCGCGGCGAGGGGAAGCTCTCGCTGCCCTGGCTGCTTAACAAAGAGCTGCCCTGCATTACCACGGTGAGTCCTTTAACCCCGTCAGCATTCACAGTCCAAAAAAGAAACAAATAACATTTAATACATTTAAATATAAATGTTCAGTACACTTCATAAGGTTTGTCATTAAGAAGATATTTTCATATTGTGTAAGTGTGTGTATGTGTGTGTATGTGTGTGTGTGTGTGTGCGCGCGCGCGTTTGAGTGGGAGAGAGTTTGTGTGTGTATGTATGAATGGATGCGAGTTTGAATGTGTGGGTGTGTGTGTGAATTTACAATGTGTGTGTGTATGCATTAGGGAGTGAGAGTGTATGCGTATGAATGTATGCGAGGGTGAGTGTGTGAATTTTCAGTGTGTGTGAGAGAATGTAAATGAGGGTATGTGTGGGTGGGTGGGTGGGTGTGTGTAAATGTGTATGTGTGGGTGTGTATGCGTGAGAGAGAGTGTGTGTGTGTGTGGATGTATATACAGTATGTGTGTGTATGCATTAGCGCTGCACCTAACGATTAATTTTCTATTGATTAATCTAACAATTATTTTTTCGGTTAGTTAATTAATCTTATAATGATTCGTCTAAAAGGCACGGTGGCTTAGTGGTTAGCATGTTCACCTCTCAGCACTAGGGATTCCCGGTTCGAATCCCCATCTGGGTGGAGTTTCCATGTTCTCCCCGTGTCTGCGTGGGTTTCCTCCGGGTTCTCCGGTTTCCTCCCACAGTCCAAAAACATGGATCAAGTTAATTGAATTCTCCAAATTGCCCCATGTAGAGTGTGTTTGTGTGAGTGAGTGTGTGCCCAGCGATAGATTGGCCCCCTGTCCTGGGTCTATCTGCCCAGCGCCCGAGACGTTCTCCCCTGGATGGGCATGGGGAACCCCCCCGTGACCCTAATAGAGGATAAGCGGGAGATAATGAATGAATGAATGAATGATTCGTCTAATGTGATTGTGTTTGGAAATAAAATAACTTCTTTAAAATAATAAAAAATAAAACCTTTAAGCAAACACAGAGCTCTTGAGGGCTCTATTGAAACAGAAAAAGGCTTTTGCATTAACAGCTTTATCAAACCTCAAATCTCAGCCCCAAGAGATTCAATAATTCAAATATAATATAAAGCACATCAGAACGATGGTGGATTTTAAAATGAGTTTTACTTTTACTGACATGTCTGATAAAAAAGACTGGATGTATTTTTTTTCTTAAATTTTACTTGAACTGATTAAATCACCAGGTAACGAGTCGGTTCTTGGTAAAAAAAGCACATTTTATGGACTATATATTTTGTTGACTATGTACAAGTGCGGATATTCAATTTGAACTGAATGCGATATGAAAACATGAGCGACGTTAAGAAATGGTGTTTAATGTACACAGGACGATGGGGAAACAGTTAGTAATGCACATCTAATAACATTCATTCATTCATTATCTTCCGCTTTATCCTCTATTAGGGTTGCAGGGGGGTTTCCCATGCCCATCCAGGGGAGAACGTTTCGGGCTCTGGGCAGATACACCAAGGACAGGGCGCCAATCTATCGCTGGGCACACACTCACACACACAAACACACTCTACATGGGGCAATTTGAAGAACTCAATTGACTTGATCCATGTTTTTGGACTGTGGGAGGAAAGCAGAGAACCCGGAGGAAACCCACGCGGACACGGGGAGAGCATGGAAACTCCACCCTCCACCCAGGGTTTTGAACCGGGAATCCCTAACGCTGAGAGGAGAACATGCTAACCACTAAGCCACCGTGCTGCCTTCATCTAATAACAGAAACCCCTTAAATGTGTTAAAAGTCTTTAAATAAAATGCTGAGATAAGAAAAAAAAATCAAATAAACTGTAATCGATTCCGTCGACATAGTCGATGCGTTGCCCCAGCCTTGGTACGCATGCATGCCTGTATATAGAAATAGGAAGCCTTTATTGTCATTATACTCCGCATACACAGTATACATCGTATAATGAAATATAAGATCCTCCTTAAAGTGCACAGTATATATACTGTGCATGTGGATGTATAGTGTTTGTGTCTGTATGGATGAAATTGTGAAATTGTGTGTGGGTGAATCCCACACAATAATCTCTCATTGGTCTGCTCTCTGTTTCTGTGTTTAGTTATTTGTAAGGTTAATTTGTAGATGTCGTGTATGGTGCTCAGTGACCTTATTATAATCTGAGAAGGGCTCATCAGAGGCGAGTGTGTACGAGGAGCCCTGTTTAACACGATTAATCTGATGTAATGTGTCTGAGCCGAAAACATGGACAGTAAACACTGAGCGCGTCTCATTTACATTCCACACAAACATAATGATTAGACTTCAGAAAAAAATAAAGACTGTAATAATCAGGGCATCTCGGATGTTCGGGAGATTGCTGATGTGTAAAGGTGGGTGTTAGTGCTGTAATGGAAAAGAAAAAGGTGGCGCTAATTACAGTTTAGTTCATTTAATTGCCCCGAGGATTGTGTTGGACTTCTAACCTTGGAAATCTAATACCTTCCAGCCCTCATTAACATGATGCTGTGTGGAGTGCACGGCAGGGGTCATTTGTGTATATAAACCCAGGACAGGGCGCCAGTCCATCTCTGTACACACACTCACTTCCACAGATACACACACTGTACAGGGGCAGTTTGATCAGCCAAAAAACCCAGGGGAGGGAATGAACATTTAATTTTGCCTTACAAAGTTTAAGAACCAATTCTGCAAAGACCTTTGAACAGTTTCATGTCTTACTGACAATCTGAGATAGTCAGTGATGATGACTAATTATTAATTGTATAGCTGTTTTAATAAAACAAATTAGAAAGAAAAATCTTAAACTATTTATTTTTCAATGAGCGCCAAATGTTTGCACACCGGGACGAGGGAAACCCCCCGTGGTGGATTTGGATTCTTTTCATACGCACATGTGTTTGGCACACTGGTGGTGCATTAGTACATGCTGGACTGACTGGTATTTCAGCTGCTTGTTTGATGGTCAGCAGACTGGAACAGATTATCTTTAGCGTCTTTGTGTGTCGGGTATGTAGCGACAAAAAACGTGTGTGATCAGCGAGAGATTAATATACCACATAACATATATAATTAGATATATGTGTGTGTATGTACATATGTGTTTGCGCTCTCATGTGTGTATGTGTGCGTGAGTGTATATGTGCACGCTTGAAAAACATTCGTATGTATTTATGCGTTTATATATGTATTATACATATAATAAAAATTTTGTGTGTGTGTATTTGGGTGAGTACGTGAGTATATATAGGTGTGTAACATGTATAATTACAAATTTGTGTGTATATGTGCATGTGCTCGCTTGCGGGTGGGTGTATATGTGCGAGCTTATGTATGTATGTGTGTATATATATATATATATATATATATATATATATATATATATATATATATATATATATATATATATATATATATATATATATATATATATATATGTGTGTATATATGTGTGTGTGTGTGTGTATACATATATGTAATATATACATATAATTACAAATTTATGTGGGTGTGTATATATATATATATATATATATATATATATATATATATATATATATATATATATATATATATATATATATATATATATATATATATATACACATACAGTGTTTGTGTGGTTTCTGTGATTGGTTAATGTACGAGGACCTGAGACCATATTTCTCAGCACAGGAAATGGTTTTAACAATGTTCTAGCTGCTGTCACCCCACGTTCCTGTCACCGTTGCTACCTCTCTTCACCTTGTATATCTCACCCCATCCCATAAAGCTGCATGTGGACCATTAGCACGTGGACCTCTGGTTAATTGCTGTGCGTTGTTCTCCGTTCCACCTTTAACACCACCCCCCACCCCCTTCACTCCCACTCACTACTCCATGCCCATACCGCAGGTAGATTACAGTGCATGTCTTTATTTAACGGAGCTGA
Organism: Corydoras maculifer; assembly: GCA_019802435.1. Classification (NCBI taxonomy): domain Eukaryota; kingdom Metazoa; phylum Chordata; class Actinopteri; order Siluriformes; family Callichthyidae; genus Corydoras; species Corydoras maculifer. The sequence continues at coordinate 1,256,398 of JAFMOD010000565.1, read as the reverse complement.
AGAGCACGTTGTTGTATTTTATAGCCATCAGATTATGGGTTATAGGTTAAAAGGTTTTGGCCAAATTAAAAGCTCTTGGTGATCTACAACCTGATTACTCACACACCTTATAGAATTTACTTCCAGATATATCACCGTCATGGCGGCGCTTTGCCAGAGAGCCTAATATGAAGGTGCAGGATGATGACCTTGGCAGTGTTTTTGCGAGTTCTCGAATGCAAACTAAATCCTCGGATGCCGATCGTCGTATATCGAGAACAGAATGGTTACTGTCACAACCTGAGAACAGAACCACATCTTAATGTCCGGCACAAACGATGCTGTTTTTTTAATCTCAGCTGCTTCATATTTCATTTCGTCTCTGCAGATGGAATACAGAAGCAGGTCATGGGAAATTATTTGCAGGAGCTCTTTATTGTTTGCTGAGACAATGATTTGTATGGCTGTGAAAACGGTGCGGAGAACAATGTGCACAACACCTCTAAAGCAGCGAGCCTTCAGCAGATGGACAAACACGCGAGAGAGAGACAGAGAGAGAGAGAGAGAGAGAGAGAGCATGATGACCTGCTTCCACCACGGGGGAGTGGCAGGGCTTGTTTTTACGAGGTAGCTGCAGGGTTCCCCGTGACTGATGCAGATATTATGTTATTATTAGGTCGTTGGGATGGAAGGCAGCAGCCCTGTGCCTCGCATCGAAGTTGAATGTGCCGGACGTGTGCACTCGCCTCGTTTACTACATTTATCCCTCATAAGTATTCCAAAACAACAAGCGATGCACTGCAGCCCTGCCCCTCCCTGCTACCACTGTGCCCTCCAGCCCACCGTGCTAAGCTATCACAGAGGAACAAAGGGCTGGTGATACACAGCAAGAAAACGCGTCTCTTTTCCGTTTATTTGAATGAAAATGGAATCAGTAGTCATTCTTCGAACCTAACATTACGGCTTGGATCATCCCTCAACCCACCCCTCTCCCGTTGCCTCGGTGATGATGTGGAAGAAGGAACGTCCCGGTTTATTAGATGAACTGACTGACATTCACTCCATTGGCTGCCGGGGCGGGATGATGCTGACCAATGGCGTTGCATGATGTTTGTTGTCGTGTTAATTTTGCAATTAACAATTAGTTATTTGTTTGTGATTTACAACACGGCATCGTGGTTAGCACATCCGCCTCTTAGCGCTGAGGATCCAGGTTTGAATCCCGATCTGGATGGAGTGTCCATGATGTCCTTAAGTCCACATAAGTTTAGTCTGGTTTCCTCCCAAAAACATGGATTTAAGGTGAATTGGCTGCTCTAAATGACCCCTATATAGTATGTGTGTCCAGCCCCCCCACTAGCCCTAGTACAGGAAAATTAAATATATAAGATATATTATTCTATTAAGCTGCATTAATACATTTAAATATTTTTTATAAGCTCTCTATAAATAGTAAATAAATTCGAATTTGAGGGTTGTGGGTTTGAAATGCTAAAATTGCCAATGTGGGGGGAGGGTGTGGGTGTTTCATCCTAAAAGTTGGGATACTTGTGTGGCTTTTTTGGATAAGGCATCTGCATGGACCTCGTCTTATAACTGTCCTATAGCAAAATGCTACCTTCATATATGTGGTTCCCACCATGTTGAAAACATACAGTTTCATCCAAAAAGTTTGTCACTGTCATTATAAACTCGACTATGTAAGACCCCTGCACATTTATTTAATATGGAGGTTTGTAGTTTAAAACCTGACCTGAAACTAAATATTATATTATGCCATGATGGCTCAGTGATTGTAATTATGAGCAATCTGAAGGTTGTGGGTTCAAATCCCAGGTCTACTGACGTTACCAATGTAAGAACCTTAATCCTCACTGCTCCGGGGGGGCTGTATCGACCCTGTGTTCCATCAAGTTGTGATATTTTACCATGTATATAAATGTTATGTAAAAGTTAGAATACAAATACAGAAAAAGAAAGTCTCCACGCCAGAGATCAACAGGCCTTCAGGATGAGGAAGCACAGGGCAATTAAAAGAAACACCTGGTTTGAAAGTGAAAGGATGGCAGGGTATAAGTGGAGCTGATGTCACCAGGAGTGCATAGTGACCTCCACATGAGCATCAGCAAGCAGAGCGAGTGTTTATATGAGCTACAAGACCTTGGCAGAGGGGAAAAATGAGATGGGGGAGCCGAGGGAGTCTCCAACAAGCGGCACGGAGTCGATAGTTTGCTGAAGCAACACAGGAGCCGGTCGGGGCTCGATGACATCATCATTAACCCGTCCTGCAGATGTTCACTAGCACAATTGATTTTTAAATAAGTCTCCTCCACCGACTTTGCTGCAGCGAGCGGTCGGTGGTGATTGTGCTGTTCCTCCCCGTCAGCCGGAACCCATTACGGACCATGGGAACGTTGCTTTAGAGAACCTTTCTCTGGCATTTTAGGAAAGGGATTCATTCAGGGCAATGAGCTACTCAAGAGGGAGAGTTGGATGATGTCATGTCTGGTGTGTGTGTGTGTGTGTGTGTGTGTGTGTGTGTGTAGAATCTCACAGTGATCTCCACAGATCCTGTTAAGGCGCTTCTTTTATCTCTGGTGTGGCTCTCAAGTCTCCGTCTTTATGACGCAGGTTTTGTCGGTTTGTTCAGTCATCTTTATCATAACGTTAGTGATGTCACTGTTAGATTTCATTTAAATAAGTTCATTTCTGTCTGTTTATTAAGTATAATAATGTTTTTATTTTTATTATAATAAAAATCACCTTTATCTGTTTCTACATACTGAAAATTATTTAGCCGTTAGATGAGTCAGTAGCGTGAATAGTAATAAGTCAATTAATATGAACTATTAAAAATCAATCCTTGAATATATGATTGTTGGTGGCAGGTGGAGGGGTGTAAACAGATCTGGCAATTCTGATGTGCCTCACCCATCAACTACAGTACATGATGCGTTTAATATAGTATATTTTACTATATTATATAGTTTTTTTTTATATATTTATATCCATCCATCCATCCATCCATTATCTTCCGCTTTATGCTATATTAGGGTTGCGGGGGGTTCCTCATGCCCATCCAGGGGAAATCGTTTTGGGCGCTGGGCAGATACACCCAGGACAGGGCACCAATCCATCGCTGGGCACACACTCACTCACTCAAATTTAGAAAACTCAATTGACTTGATCCAAGTTTTTGGACTGTGGGAAGAAACCGGAGAACCCGGAGGAAACCCACACGGACACGGGGACAACATGGAAACTCCACCCAGATGGGGATTCGAACCGGGAATCCCTAGTGCTGAGAGGAGAACATGCAAACCACTAAGCCACCATGCCACCCAAATATTTATATAGTTTTTATATTATAGTTTTACTATATTTATAGAGTATCATTTTAAATGAGGTTCCATCCAATAAAGAACAGGTTTACTGATGACCAGCAGTCTGTAAATGCAGAACTACAAACAGCTCTTATAAAAAGTCTGGGATTTAAACGGATAATAAATGTGAAAAGGAAAAGGTTAGACTTTTTTAGGATCAGACGCTGGCTGTAGGATTTGTGTCACATCAGCGGTGACGTTAATGAAATGGAACTCAATGCGATCCTGATAATCACAGGTATTCATAATTAGCAGATCTGCGTGCGCGTTGTGGTCTTGAGTAATAGTGTGATATTTCCGCCGCATTGTGATTATTTTTTGGGCAAACAGAACTAATTGGCGAAATCCGTTTTTCTGAAAAGGTCATGTTTGAAAGCGGTCTGATATTTGTGTGTTTTGCAAAACGCCGTCTCTCACTCGCGCGTTCTCCTTCTCTGTGTTCTCCAGCCGAAGCACATCGACAACGACTTTTGCGGCCTGGTCCTGAACCAGCCGCTCGGAGGCCTCCAGGTCATCGAGGGCACGGCGCTTTACGACGAGCGGACGGACGGCATGGCCGCCGTGGCCGCCTACACGTACGGAGACCACACCGTGGTGTTTGTGGGGACACGGACGGGACATCTGAAAAAGGTACGTATGCATTGGGGTGGGAGGCGGTGGGTTTGTCACGCCGTGGTGCGGATGCTGTTCATGGTGGTGCGCGGAACGCCAGGCGAATCAGGCTGTGGTCATTTACGGGATTTGGGAAACTGATCCGGGTCAGAATCCCGCCCGTGGAATTGCAGCCACAGGTGCGGCGGGTGCGAGGGGAGAGTCCGCCACGGCAGAGCGATGGAGAATGTGCCAGTGCAGCTCTACGGGTGTCAGATTGCATTTAATCCTATTCTATACCCCTGCACATGTGTTCCTCTGCAACGGGATCTACTGCAACCTGCAGAAAGCATTTCCCTCTCCGTTTGAAGATGCACGCACACGTCTACCGATCCCGCAGCCATAATAAAAGACCACCTTTATGAGTTACCATATCTGTACGCAGGCAACAGCTGGCGGTGTTTGAGGAACCATCCAGCCACTGCTGAGTTTATAAAAATATACCCCATGCATGTAACAGACTGCAGTCGCCGTGCCGACAGGCTACTGACAGCCTCGGCCGAAGCTGCACCACTGCCAGTCAGGCATGTCGAGAGGCACGTACCTCAAAGCTCAGCAGGGAAGAAAATACAGGGTGGAGAAGCCGAGCTTTTCTTCCTCTAATGGAAGGTTGGGTCCGTGATGTGTGTGATATGATGACCTCTGACTCAGTATATCACAAACGGCCGGTTCGGCTGACAGAGGGGCGGAACTGAAGCGAGCTACGGACTTGTTACTCCTACTCCCGTCAGTTCGGGTTTACCGCGGTGTTCGGTGACTTTGGGTCTAAAGTGAGTGTTTACGTCTCAATCTCAGTAAAAAAAAAATGTAGGATCAGCTGATCTGATACTAGGGTTGCGGGGGGGCCCAGGACAGGGCGCCAATCTATCGCTGGGCACACACTCACTCACACAGACACCCACACAACAACACACTCTATTTGGGCAATTTGGAGCATTCAATGGACCTTGAGCCATGTTTTTGGACTGTGGGAGGAAACCGGAGAACCCGGAGGAAACCCACACGGACACGGGGAGAACAAGGAAACTCCACCCAGATTGGGATTCGAACTAGGAATACCTAGCGCTGAGAGGAGAACATGCTAACCACTAAGCCACTGTGCCGCCCTTTATTTAAAGCATTTTATTCCAATTACTTACCTCGCAGGGTTCTGGGTTCTTCGGTTTCCTCCCACAGTCCTAAAACATTGGTTTAAGGTGAAAAAACCGCTCTAACTGTCCCGTATCCAAATTGCCCCCAAATAGTTAGCGTGACTGTGTGTGTGCCCCGTTATTGCGGCCCTGTCCTGGGTGTCCTGAAATGTTTCCCCCTCTGTGGACATTGGGGACCACCTCCAGGTGGAGGATCAAAGTGGATTAAGTGGAACATAATGACCTGAGAATCCAAAGCTTGTTTGGAGAAAGACAATTGGGTTTCATCACAAACCAGGAGGCAAAATGGATCCATAACTGCCCCAGACCTCGTAACTGCACTCAAGAACACCAAGCACGGACTCCAAACTACTGAGACATGATAATTAAACAGGGCCATTTTCCAAAACAGCGCCCCCTTTCCGCAGGTTCCAAAAAGCAGGGTATTGACCACTTACACGCCTGAGGGGGCGGGGCGGGGCGCTCAGAGCCAGCGGCACATGAGTCGCTCTGAACCCTGGGTTCATTTTAATTATTATGTCTGCAGTCCTCGGAGCCAAGTCAGCATCTCTAAATGATTTCTTTGGTATGCTGTGTCTGAATTTATCGAATTTAATTTCTTTAATGGCAGGTTTCTCTTGATGAGACGTGACCTTACAGCAGCACAAATTCATTAGCTCGACAAGAGAACTATGACTACAGAATAACGCTTTAGAACTGTTTCTCCAGCGTTTTACACCAAATGGACGACAGTACAGATACACCTACGGATGATTTTAGGAGGTTTGTACTTTTCTTGGGCGGCACAGTCGCTTAGTGGTTAGCACGTTCACCTCTCAGCGCTAGTTCGAATCCCCATCTGGGTGGAGTTTCCATGTTCTCTCCGTGTCTGCGTGGGTTTCCTCCGGGTTCTCCGGTTTCCTCCCACAGTCCAAAAACATGGAACAAGTCAATTGAGTTCTCCAAATTGCCCCATATAGAGTGTGCATGCGTGCGTGGCTGTGTGAGTAAGTGTGTGCCCAGCGATAGATTGGCGCCCTGTCCTGGGTTTATCTGCCCAGTGCCCGAAACGTTCTCCCCTGGATGGGCATGAGGAACCCCCCACCCCCCGCGACCCTAATATAGGCTAAGGCTGAAGATAATAAATGAATGAATGAATGAATGTACATTTCTCTGTCACTGGGGTCACGGTTTTGTGGGTTTCGGGCGTTGTGCAGATACACGCAGGTCAGGGCGCCAATCCACCACACACTGTATAGGGGCAATGTAATGCAATTCACCTTGAATCCATGTTTTTACACCGGAGAACAACAAGGAGAACATAAAACTCCACCCAGATCGGGATTCGAGCGCCGTGAGGCAGCCGAACCGCTAAAGCGTGGCGCCGCCCACGGTTGGATGTTATTTGCAGGCGTATTTTTAAAGCGCTCTCGTCCTTCGTATGACGGCGTATCGAATTGGAATCATAATAAACAGCCGCTTTGCGGTCGGCGATTTGTTTCTCTGTCTGGAAAGCATTCCATCAGCGCAGAGCGTCGAGCTTGATCAGCGCAGACGAGTCTGCATTAAGGGAGCTTCTGGTGGTGCATAATTAATCACGCTCAGCTCCTTATCACAGCTACAGTGTCTGCAGTAAACTAATGTTGATAGATGGTGATAAATGTGGGGGGTGCATTAGCTCTCCTGAAGATTTTACGGCACGTCCCGGTGAATATGCCGTCACTGCACTTTTTGGGACAGCACGCTCTGATCTGTAGAAAGAAAAAGATCCTAAATCATGGATGAAGGGGGGGGGGGACTGAGCAGAGCATGCGCACAGCGAGTGGGGGGGATTTCCTTCATATCCACAGCTCAGCTTCTCAGTGTTCTCAGTTCAGAATCAGTGGAATACCTGCGGCGGTAATTCTGAACTTTCAGTGCAATGCAATCCAATAGAGAGGTCAGTGGTTGGCCTGAAGGTTGGGGGTTCGAACCTTAGGTTCACTGTATGTTTCCATTGTGTGGGTGCTTGAGCAAAGCCCTTAACCCTCATTGCTTCAGAGATGCTGTATGGTCATCCCTGCGTTCTGAGCCCTACCAACAAATAAAGGATACATGTAATAAAACACCACACAAGTCAAGTATTCCAACTTAATGGGTCAGAGAACAAAAACGCAATAAGGTGCGATAAGGCGGGCATTACTGTGAATGAATCATGGGACAGAGGTGTTGTTAGGCAACGTGAAGCTTATTATCATTTACAATAATACACAACCTGGCGGCACACTGTCTTAGTGGTTAGCACGTTCACCACTCCACGCTAGGGATTCCCCATTTGAATCCCCATCTGGGTGGAGTTTCCATGTTCTCCATGTGTCTGCGTGGGTTTCCTCCGGGTTCTCCGGTTTCCTCCCACAGTCCAAAAACATGGATCAAGTCAATTGAGTTCTCCAAATTGCCCCATATAGAGTGTGTCTGTGTGAGTAAGTGTATGCCCAGTGATAGATTGGCGCCCTGTCCTGGGTGTATCTACCCAGCGCCCGAAACGTTCTCCCCTGGATGGGCATGGGGAACCCCACCGTGACCCTAATAGAGGATAAAGCGGAAGGTAATGAATGAATGAATAAATGAATGAATGAATACACAACCTGAAGTGCGTTATTGCTTTTATAAAGCAGTTACAAACGGACTATAATAAAAAAAGGTTTGGTTTATAAATGTATAAATGATGTTTTCACTTCTGTGTGTGTGTGTGTGTGTGTGTGTGTGTGTGTGTGTGTGTGTGTGTCACTGCACGGATGGGTTACATGTGGAGGGCAGGTTCGTGTGTGTGTGTACAGTAGTACAGTAGGCAAAATGGATCACATGATCAGTTTATTAATTAGGACGAGTACAGTTTCCTTACTGCATCACTACAGCCTCACAAGTCCATTTCTAAAACCACAGGAACGTTCTTTTCCGAAATGTTTTCCAATCTGGAACGTGAGCTCGAAGTTACTTATTTAGGATTTTAATGAGCGTGAAAAGCCTGTAAGAAATTAGCAGTTTAGCGACGGCTAAACAACATGCAGCAGTTTAAACAACATACCTAAACCCCCCCCCCCCCCGCGCCTCGGAGCACGCCGCGGGATTTCCATAATCTCAAACGTATGTGACACTTTACAGCACACTTTCTACAAAAATTCTAGAAACGCTGGAGACGAAACCAAGGATGACGAGCTGGGAAGTGCGCACACACACACAGATTAATGAAACATTTGGGATTAAAAATATTTATAGTAGCTTAGATGTTGGGGTGTCAATCTGAATGTTGGGGTTCAAGTCTAGGGTCTGTTAACCCTCATTATAAAACAGGGTCCGGTCCTCAAATCTGATTGACTGAGCCGACATCATTGACAATAACACACACCTCTGTGTGCTTCACATTCGTATCAATGCGTGATATACAATACATTATTTTAATGTTTTCCTGAGGAGCTCCAAACCTGTTGTGGCTGATTATGAATTGTGTTCTGTAATTTAGCCACTAGATGGCATTTTTTTTATTGTTAGAGAAACAAGTATCAACGTTCACTATAAAACCTGGACTAGATTACGTTGCTGAAGACCAGATTTTTAATGACTGTGTTTTTAATTAATGCAATAATTAATCAAACCTTGGTTTTTTATAATGGTGTGTTTGTAAACATTTTATAAAAGCAATAAGGATTGGGAGGTTGTGTCCATCCATCCATTATCTTCCACTTTATCCTATATTAGGGTCGTGGGGGGGTCCCCATGCCCATCCAGTGGAGAACATTTCGGGCGCTGGGCAGATACACCCAGGACAGGACGCCAATCTATCGCTGGGCATACACTCACTCACACAGACACACTCTATATGGGGCAATTTGGAGAATTCAATTGACTTGATCCATGTTTTTGGACTGTGGGAGGAAACTGGAGAACCCGGAGGAAACCCACGCGGACACGGGGAGAACATGGAAACTCCACCCAGATGGGGATTCGAACCGGGAATCTCTAGTGCTGAGAGGCGATCGTGCTAACAACCAAGCCACCGTGCCGCCTGGAGGTTGTGTATTATTGTGAATAAATCATGGGAAAAAATTGTATCAGCACGCCGTTTTGCGTCGGGCCCAACACCGCCTCATTCCCATGATTTATTCAGAATAATAATCTTGTACCTCGTTGCTTTAATAAATGTTGGAATCAACTGTGTCATTAGCTTATGTAGCCATAAACGGTTCTGGATTTCCACGATTGTAACTTTCTTTAGAACCCTGCTGTGTTCCTGCCGACGCTGCACCCGCCGTCCCTCAAATCTTAACCTGGGAACGAAATCCCAGATCTCGTCTCGTCGGCCGACAGCCGTGTAAGAGCATTAAACCCTGCCGGCTGTCTGACAGGGTGCAGCAGTTTTGGCTTGTTAATCCACCTGAAGGGTGCAGGCTGGGTAATTGCCTGCATCCCCCCCCCCCGCCCACCCAGCCGCGCGCCATGGCCTGTTTGTTTTGGCAGAAGAAGAAAGAGCACAAGCCTCTTTTCTCAGGCCGTACGGAAATCACCCATGAGCCATCAGGGCTTCCTGTCCGCGCAGATTGGTGCTGGAGTTAGGAGGAACGGCGGGACTGTCGGACACACGCGGTTATCGCGCTCGCTTTGATCCAGAACGAGTCGAATGTTCGCCTTGTGGTTGTTTCTTCCAAATCTTGGTGGTGTGGCGGATTAGTGTTGCTCTAGCGGTCGCTCTGTCGCTGTTTATTAAGCACATGTTTCATTTACTGGATTTAACTCGTATTCAAATCAGCACTCACTCACTAAACCTTAATTTTATTATTATAACTTCTATCAACATCCTGAATTCCGGGGCATTTCTTTTCGTTGGCGTATTTCCGTCGGCGTGTCCGAGATTAAAATGGCCGCATTCAAAGCCCTAAGTTCAGCGTCTCCTTCCAGTCGAGACGCCCAGGCCCCGTTGTGCTCGCTGTTGTGATAAGCCACGGTGGAAGCGCTGTGTGTTATGATAAGCCATGGCGAGATTTCACTCCAACAACTAAATGTGTGAACACGGCCTGTGAAATCCCAACGAGGAACCGTGACGGTGGCCAAAGCTCCTGATATTGACTTTGAAGCCCGAAGTGCCCTGATGCCTTGCTGCCTCCGCTGGAACCGCGGGTCGGGTCGAGTCGGTCCCGCCGAACAGGACGAACTCAATCAGGGCGGCTTGTTCGGGCGACGCCGACTCTCACCTTCCTGTATTTTGCGAGAGAACCGTGTTGCACATATGCTTCGAAATCCCACCGCCCCCTGTGTGTAGAGGGTCCGGGGCAGGGTTATTTCTGCCCAGAATGTGAAGTCGAATGAAAATAAATAGGAGTCCCCATTACGCCACGCACCTGCTATCTGCCAGGCGGTCACAGCAGACTCTCCATAATCTTACCTCAGGGAAATAAAGCCAAGGTTGCCGGGTTTTTTTAGTGGAATTGAGCAGCTGTACAGGTCAGGGTGTGTGTGTGTGTGTGTGTGTGTGTGTGTGTGTGTGTGCACGCACCAGTAATGGTCATGTGTGCAGCATTGTGATGGATATACACTTGAATCGTTAATAGGGTTTTATTTAGCGTCCGTATCCCGAACGTTCAGCGGCTAAAAGCCTGTCAAGGTGGTTGCAGGATATTTATTGTGTTCACCTTCAACGGGTTCTAACTCTGCACTTTCTCTTTTTTGGCTAAAATAAGGTCACACACTAATATTTGGTTGAACCGCCTCCCGCCTCACGGCACTCACTCAGACAGTCCGCTTCAGAGCCTGATTGTGCGCCATGAGGACTCCCGGTTTTGTGGGGCCTTAACCAGCTAACCAACTCTGCAAATACGATGACTAAAGTACCCTTGGGTGAGGCACCTAACCCAGGCTGTGTAAATAGCGGGATAGGATTTAGTACCAAAATTATTTACCAAATTATTTTGCTGATTGTTCCTTCATCTGGGTGGAGTTTCCATGTTCTCCCCGTCTCCGAGTGGGTTTCCTCCAGGTTCTCAGGTTCCAGTCCATAAACATGGATCAAGTCAATTGAGTTCTCCAAATTGCCCCATAAAAAGTGTGTCTGTGTGAGTGAGTGTGTGCCCAGCGATGAATTGGCGCCCTGTCCTGGGTCTATCTGCCCAGCGCCCGAAACGTTCTTCCCTGGATGGGCATGGGGAACCCCACCGCGACCCTAATAGAGGACAAAGTGGGAGGTAATGAATGAATGAATGAATGTTCCTTCATCTGGGTGGAGTTTTCATGTTCTCCCCGTGTCCGCGTGGGTTTCCTCCGGGTTCTCCGCTTTCCTCCCACAGTCCAAAAACATGGATCAAGTCAATTGAGTTCTCAAAATTGCCCCATATAGAGTGTGTCTGTGTGAGTAAGTGTGTGCCCAGCGATAGATTGGTGCCTTGTCCTGGGTGTATCTGCCCAGCGCCCTAAACGTTCTCCCCTGGATGGGCATATGGCCCCCCCGACCCTAATAGAGGGTAAAGTGGAAGATAATGAATGAATGTTCCTTCTTTATTTTTTCATTACAATGACATGTTTCCCATGCAGGGATTATCCAATGGGAGGCTCTTACCTGTCCGCTCAGTTAAATCCAGGCAGTGTGGTTTAAAATGGGTCGGGAGTGTTTTAGGAGGACGATCATCTTTTCCGGTGGATCTGCATTTACAGTGGGTTGCAAAAGTATTCATACCCCTTGAACTTTTCCATATTTTGTCACATTACAACCACAAACATAAATATATTTCACTGGAATTTAATGTGAAAGACCAACACAAAGTGGTATACAATTGTGAAGTGGAATGAANGTTGCACTCAGGGAAAAGGGGGCTGAATAATTTTGCACATCGCACTTTTCAGTTTTTTATTTGTAAAAAAATTGTTGATTCATGTATAACTTTCATTCCACTTCACAATTGTATACCACTTTGTGTTGGTCTTTCACATTAAATTCCAGTGAAATATATTTATGTTTGTGGTTGTAATGTGACAAAATATGGAAAAGTTCAAGGGGTATGAATACTTTTGCAACCCACTGTACATACTAAAGCATATTTAGGGCAATCTGTCTGATTTTAAATAACTTTTAACAGGGAGCCCTGTTCTGAGCAGTTACAGGTCAGTGACGGTGCTTCAGGGTCTAAGCGGGGCAGGTTGGCTGTGCTGGGACTTGAACCTTTAATTTTCCATTATTAAGACTGTCAGTAATTAGCTGACTATGTGGTTTTGCTCTTCAGAACGGTCCTCCACCGCGCTCTTATCCGTCCTGCCCCGGCCTGCAGGGTTCCTCACAGAGGTCCGACAGTGGAACATCAAGTTTTATACATACGGTGGAACCTCTGTTTTAAATACTAATCTGTTCTGCAAACAGCCGAGGAACATTTCCATTTAAATCAATGACAAGCTAAATATTTAAAATCATTTTTTTTTTAACATCCACCCCTATATCGTGTTAAATGACTTTTTCCTATTTCTCGTTTTATTCAATAATGATAAAGAACAAACTTTTTTGTCAAAATGGGCAATTTATCCATCGACAACAAAATTAATTATTTACCACTAATCAGTTAATTAATTGTTCATTCATTCATTATTTTCCGCTTTATCTTATATTAGGGTCGCGGGGGGGTTCCCAATGCCCATCCAGGGGAGAACGTTTCAGGCACTGGGCAGATAAACCCAGGACAGGGCGCCAATCTATCGCTGGGCCCACACTCACTCACACAGACACACTCTATATGGGGCAATTTGGAGAACTCAATTGACTTGATCTATGTTTTTGGACTGTGGAAAGAAACCGGAGAACCCGGAGGAAACCCACGCGGACACGGGGAGAACATGGAATCTCTACCCAGATAATATTAATATTAATTTTTTTTTATTTATCTTTTTTTATTATTGATTCATGTGCTATCATCGACAATGAACAATTTCAGTTTCAGCCTAATCTGATGACGGAAGGTAGGTGAAACAGCTTTTGCAAACTTTTTACAAGACACACAGACAAACAGATGAAGCTGATATGGGTGGGGGGGG